>JAOXYF010000007.1:9030250-9040500 GCA_028565775.1 Sternarchorhynchus goeldii | reverse complement strand
CAGAAGTGTTAGTCTAATACAGAAGTGTTGGTGTTAGTCCAATACAGAAGTGTTAGTCCAATACAGAAGTGTTAGTCTAATACAGAAGTGTTGGTGTTAGTCCAATACAGAAGTGTTAGTCCAATACAGAAGTGTTAGTCTAATACAGAAGTGTTAGTCTAATACAGAAGTGTTGGTGTTAGTCCAATACAGAAGTGTTAGTCCAATACAGAAGTGTTAGTCTAATACAGAAGTGTTGGTGTTAGTCCAATACAGAAGTGTTAGTCCAATACAGAAGTGTTAGTCTAATACAGAAGTGTTCGTGTTAGTCTAATACAGAAATGTTAGCATAAGTCTAATACAGAAGTGTTGGTCTAATACAGAAATGTTAGTCCAATACAGAAGTGTTAGTCCAATACAGAAGTGTTAGTCCAATACAGAAGTGTTAGTCTAATACAGAAATGTTAGTCCAATACAGAAGTGTTAGTCCAATACAGAAGTGTTAGTCTAATAGAGAAGTGTTGGTGTTAGTCCAATACAGAAGTGTTGGTGTTAGTCCAATACAGAAGTGTTAGTCTAATACAGAAGTGTTAGTCCAATACAGAAGTGTTAGTCTAATAGAGAAGTGTTCGTGTTAGTCCAATACAGAAGTGTTGGTGTTAGTCTAATACAGAAGTGTTAGTGTTAGTGTAATACAGAAGTGTTAGTCTAATACAGAAGTGTTGGTCTAATACAGAAGTGTTAGTGTTAGTGTAATACAGAAGTGTTGGTCTAATACAGAAGTGTTAGTGTTAGTGTAATACAGAAGTGTTAGTGTAATACAGAAGTGTTAGTGTTAGTGTAATACAGAAATGTTAGTCTAATACAGAAGTGTTAGTGTTAGTCTAATACAGAAGTGTTAGTGTTAGTCTAATACAGAAGTGTTAGTCTAATACAGAAGTGTTAGTGTTAGTCTAATACAGAAGCCTGCTGAACAGACTACGCCTCATTTGGATGATGCTCTGCTATTGAATCTCAGCTCTGGGGAGGGATATTGTCCTCAGAAAGTATGATCTTTCATTTATAGCTATTGATTAAGCAGCATAATGTAGGGTCTAGTCTTACCTGGGTCAGTTTTGTATTACCAGTAGGTGCTGCCATAAAGCACCATACAGATTAGAGTATCAAAACTCTACATTTTATCCCTATATGAAATACTGGTAATTTTAATATGCATTATATAAGCCTTTAAGATGTGGTGGTGCATTTATGGCATTTAGCAGACTTTAGCAGTGGTGGTTGTTGTAAGCAAACAAAACTATTTTATTTCTATTTTATTTTATTTTATTTAGATATGAAACCATTATTTTTATAAATTGATGACCTATAAAAATCTGGATATCTGTCAACCTGTTAGTCCCGCGCTCTCCTCCACTCTCACTGTAGTGCTGTTTTTATTTGTCTGTAATGTGGATCGAGTATAAAAATTTCACGAGCTTCTTTTCTGTGTCGCTGTCCATGTGAGAGACGGGTCTCATACGTTTGACCCACTCTCAAAGTTCAGTAACTTGCCCCTGAGCCTCTCGCTGTTCAGACTGATGTTTTGATTAATCATGAATTTTCCAGTGATAAACTGCATCAATTAGCGGAGTGGTCATAAGAGGTTATGTCTGTGTAACTAAGTGCCTCACTAACTAAACTGCTAAAGAGCAGAGGTTCCCTCTGTCTGTGCTCAGTTTGAAAGAAAGTCTAAATATTTCAAAATGTGTATAGATATATTAGTTCCAATGAACAGAAATTAGCTGCAGATTTTTCTAAATTATAAGTGCCAGTTCCTCGCTCCACCAGGAGAGGACGCTAAACACCAACGTTCCCAAGTATGTGACGGTTTTGGATGCGATGTACATCACCTGCCCAAGAGCAAATAATAGTACCAAAATAAACAGATTATTTTAATGTGCATTAAAGTATCTTGCCATAATTGTTTTCAAATTAGGAACCACTTTCATTTGTATGACAAAACATCTAGATTTAGCGTAGGCTAATGTCTGTGGCTGTGTGTGTCTGTATAGTGGAACTTACACTGTCGTGTGACCAAGATTATCGTGGTTATTTGTTTTTGTTTGAATACTGATTAAGATACTGCTGACTTTTTTAACATACTGTGAAGTGATGCGTGTTTAGTTTAGTAGGCGTTGAACACAAAAGTCTAAAAAAAGCTTTAGTTTCCTGCTGTCTGTCTTTTTTTTTTACCTGAGTAGTAATGCCAACCTCTGATGAGACAGAAGCTAACAGGTATATGCAGCCTGTGTCAGTGTGTATGTGTGTGTGTGTGTGTGTGTGTGTGTGTGTGTGTGTGTGTGTGTGTGTGTGTGTGTGTGTAAGGATAAATAGCAGTTGTATTGGTTCCAAAGCAAATATGAAGTAGGAGGGTTCCTTCAATACTGTTGCCTTGGCAACCTTCCCTTCTAAGCCTGTGTTTACTGTACACATTATATTCAGTCATCAAATGAAATGCATATTGATGACCAGTTAAAACAGGCCTGTTTGAAGCCTTTTACTGATTGGTTTATTCAAAGTAATGGCACATCATGACTCTAAATGAGGCTCCGTGTTGACCCAAGATGGAGAGAGAAAGAGAGGGGGAAGCACCGGGTCTATATGCAGTGCGGAGGCGGGCTTTTCTCTGCTCCCCGCCCCATTCTCCGCCCCTTTCTTCTCAGGACTGTGTGAATTCCACATGTGTGTGCAGAAGTGCTCTTGTTCTGCTCCAGCTGTCAGATTCTCTCTTTCTCTTTCTCCTGGTCTCTCTTGTTCTCTTTGCATTCATGGGCACACGTGCAAACACACAAACTACTGCCACATAAAGTCCCTGACATCTAGGTCTCAAAAGGAGAGAACAAGTGGCAAAATTCTCTGTTGATTAAACACAGAACTGAACCACTATAGTCTGCTTAAAACTGGATGGACTATTAGATAGACTAAGTATATCTCATACTTACAGTAATAATAATTCATCCTAATAAGGACAGTGGTCAGCACTGCTCTGCCATTCCCTAACAGTGTACCTACAGACCAGTCAATCACTGGAAACTGTGTGTGTTAGGTCAGTATAGGGTGGTCTTAACAGGTGTGTGTGTGTGTGTGTGTGTGTGTGTGTGTGTGTGTGTGTGTGTGTAATAGGAGGGTCATTCTCGTGTTCTCCTAATATTAAGCAGTGGGGTTTCCTTGGATGATGAAGTCCTGTTGTTTGTTGTTTGTAGGACCAGAGGGATTGTCTTCTTGATGTTTGTGTTTCTTATTAAAGACACAGAGCCATAAGGCAGATCACTTCAACAGAACTGCTGCAGCTGAGTCACGCCTGTTTCAGAGAGAGAGAAAGAGAGAAAGAGAGAGAGAGAGAGAAAGAGAGAAAGAGAGAGAGAGAGAGAGAAAGAGAGAGAGACAGAGAGAGAGACACAGAGAGAGAGACACAGAGAGAGAGAGAGAGAGAGAGAGAGAGAGAGAGAGAGACGCTGTGTAATGGATGCGTAAGAGAAGAGTAGAAGGGAGGGGTGTGTGCTAACGTGGCTGGGGAGGAGGGCGGAGTGGAGAGGAGAGATCGCTGGGCTGTGCTCACAAGCAGATGCCTCTGAGCAGTCAGAGAAGAGCTCTCATCCCCAGAGAGCATTGCGGAACGCAGCCACAACAGTCCTCCGTGCTCCGTGCACCTCGGTCAGGGCTGCCCCTTACTCCCGTGCCCAGGGGCGGAGGAAGCGAGGCCGGCTCTGCCGTGTGCTCGGCCTGCCTCTAAAACCCGGAGGACCGGAGGCACGCGTGGGATCCGACCTGCCGTTCGTCTGTGGGCTTCCACTTGTTCTTGAGCTCCAGAGGGATTTAAAGAGGACGTTTCAGAGCTGTCCGAACGCGGCGGTGCTGAAGCGGCTTGCTCCACGTGCGCGGAGTTCCAACAGGTGCCCATCTGGGGCCCCTGCTTCTCGGGCGGCCGGTCAGGCGACTCTCCCCCACCTCCCCCCCTCCCCCGAGTTGCAGGGAGAGCTTTGCTGGCTGAAGGGTCACACCGGGTAGGTGCTTGCCGGGACATCCCCGCCCCCACGGGCCCACCAGGATGACGACCATGCAGAAGCTGCTGCAGCTCCCGGCCAACGCGGTGAACATCGTGAAATCGGTGCAGGGGGTGGCTCAGGGCCAGGAGGAGGCGCGGAACCCTGTGCTCAGCCCAGACAGCACCCACCAGAACTGGTACAGCGCCGTGCAGCCCGAGGAGCTTCGGCACCTCCGCACCGGCTCGGTGGGGGGAGGTACGGGGCTAGGAGGGGGAGGCACTGGGGGAGAAGGTGGAGAGGAGAAAGGCTCGACAGAGGAGGGGGTCCACAGCATCCAGGCACAACCCCTGCGGTAAGGAGAAGCACGGTGTCTTTGTGCCTCTCAGGTCACACACACACACACACACACACACACCAGTGACCCAAAAGCCACATGAGCATGTCAGTGGTGATTTAATGTGAAACTGAGGTCAGAGAAATTCTTGTAGGGGATAGCATAACACCTTCCACCGGGGGGACATAGGTGAGTGTGTGTGTGTGTGTGTGTGTGTGTGTGTGTGTCTGTGTCTGTGTGTGTGTGTTCCTATGTATGTGAGAGGGTCATTTCTTTCTGTTCAGTATGAGAGAGTGTCTGAGCGAGAGGGTGTTTGGGGACGTTCATCCCACTGAATGAAACACTAGGCTTAGATGTAAGAGTCCAGAATCAGTTTAGCTGTGCCTTTCTGTTTGCCTTGTTTACTAGCTGTCAGTTCTGCTCTTGATATCACCGGCAAGCTCCAGTCTCTGCCTCACGAGATAAATCCTCCTGTTATCCTTCTCTGTACCAGTAAACACCAGGGAAAATTGAGGTCTCATTCTAATTCTCTTGGTAAAAGGGAACTGTATCTCCATCACCTTTATCAGTTTTACAAGAGAAACGCATCTTAAATGGAAACAGTTCAGAGGAAACCATGTGGTTGTTATTCATCATGAGTTTCATATTTCAGGGTTTGGTAGTTGAGGGAAAAATATTTAACACAAATTGAGAGCAGACAGGAAGCTAATGAATATACTTCAGAAGAGATTCGACTGCTGGGATCAGAGAGGGTCTCGGATTTTGTTGCGACACCATGAACCAGCTCAGCTTATCTGTGCGGAGGTTTTATAGATCAGTTTATATGGGACCTGTGGTTAGAAAGGAAATACTCTTCATGAAGATCCTAACCATAACTACTGGACAGGAAAAGGCAAAGATAATTGTAGGTCAGTGACTAAGGGGAACATCTCCCAATAGCAAAGGTCAATAAGGGGCTGGAGATTTCAGGACCAAAAGCTCGTGACAAGCTGTTGTTATCAGTAATCCGATCCTGTAGGTCTTATGTCTGATGTGTTTGTATGTGTATGCATGTGGAGCATTGAATTATGTATCACTCTAATTACAAGGGCAAGGAAGCTGATGGACTGATGAACAGAGAGCAGCTTGGTACATCTGAAACTCTTCAGTGGTGTTGAGTTTCCTAATCATCTCTAAAGTCTGAGTAGGAAGCCAGAGGAAAGCCTCTCTGCCTCGAAGTCTGAAGCGCACCTGAATGAATCTCGAGGGAGATTCACCATTCTGTTCATTTCCTCCTTGTTCGTATTCTCTGGCTTTTTCTCCAGCCACCTCCAGTTCTGACACCTTTTTGGGTTTTAAAATAATGGATTCGCTCTTTCCTGTGAAAGGAACCTTTAGTGGTTGTGCTCTCAGCAGATCTAGATGTCATGTTCCAGGAGCACATGCATTGAGACCTGGCCCCAGTTCCCTCAACTGTTTCAAAGACACACCAGTCTGTCAGTGTGATGGATTTATCAAGATTAAATTCAATTCATTTTGCTAATGTAAAAGCCTATCTTTTAACATGCAAATACGAGTTCCAGACACAAGCTAATTTTAGTTCTAAAATTAACTTTTTTGTGCACTTTCTATATACTTCTTTATGCATTTGGCTTCCGAGACACTGTAGTAATCATGCACTCTAATTATCCAACTCTTAAAGAAGACCCTTGGTACCAGAGCTGTTCTGAACTTCTTGTCCAAAGGAAGGTATATTCTGTTTAGGAATTACTGGGTCGAAATCACCCATATAACAAATACAAAGTAACTAACATTCCACAAGTTGACCGCAGGCCTGTTAGACCTATGATATATTAACCAAGGTAGAGGCACCGCAGCTGATCTCTGTGACATGGAAAACGCCTCGCCTCAACCTGCCTCGACCTGCCTCGACCTGCCATTTCTTGAATGCCCATAAAGCTTAGCTGGGTTTTATTCTGAAGTCCTGTGGAAAAGGCCACACTGCATAACCTTCAGATAACATTTCAACTCCAATTCCTGAATCTTCATGGGAATTTCTCTGCTTTATTAGCTGAAGGACTGAAGAGGGACTCTGTCCAGGCTGGGGCTGCATCTTGTACTGATAGTGTGAGTGAGTGAGATAAGCAAAAGTGATATAGTTTTGCTCACACACAAGTGTATGTGTACACACACACACACACACACACACACCTCCAACACTCTGAGGTGCAAATCAGGCAGATTCATTGATGCATGGAGACGTGGAGGAAATGCCAACCCAAGCTAAAGATACATATATACACACACCACATACACAACACACAGCCACACAAAAACAACACACACAGCCATTCATACACACCCACAGTCACACACACAGCACACACATAGCCAGTTATACACACACATACACACACCACACACACACAGCCAGTCATACACACACACACACCAGTCGCACAGCCAGTCATACACAAACATACACACACCACACACACAGCCAGTCATACACACACACACACACCACATGCACAGGCACAGTCAGTCATACACACACATACGCACACCACACACACAGCCACACACACACACCCTGTATTCATCCCCACACACACAGACCTGAACTGTCGATATTCCCTTTACTGATCGGACCCTTTGGAGCACAGTGTATCCAGTGTGCTGAAGCCTTGTGGAGGGTGGACTGTGATGGTTCTGGGTAAGGATGGTCTCCTGCCCCATCACCACTGCCACCTGAGTGGCTCCATTGTGAAGCTCTCGAATTCCCTTCACCCTGTTGCTTTATGTTGTTACCGTGGAAACAACAACTGCGCAACATGCTAAGTGTCGTGAGCTGCGGCAGGCGTTTTTGTCCCCGCAGCAACGGAGTGGCAGCCTTGAGGGGAATGGTTTTAATTAGCTTACTCTGTTACCCGAGCCAGTTCATAACGTATTAATGCCAGGGATGTGGCTGGACGTAGCCAGATAGGCTGTGCTCTTGGGTGAACAGGGCCAGACAGGCCAAGGCTCCAGGTGGTGCGGTCCGGTCACCTGGCTTAGTGACGTCATGGGCCTCGTTGCCACGGTTTCATCACGGTGCTCATCTTGCTCGTTATGACGTCACACGGGCAAGTCGCATGCCAGCGTGGTGTGTGTGTATGTGTGTGTGTGCGCGTGTGCATTGTATGGTGGTGTCTGTTTCTCTCTCCTCCCTCCTTCCCTCTGTCCATCAGTATTGTTCTCTGATCTCTCAGCCTCCCTCCTGGAGCTCTCACCTGCTCTGTCTCCCTCTCTCTCTCCTGTTCCTCTAATTACTGTCAGAAAAACTGTCAACAGATCTAGGAACTACCCTCCGTGTTCCTTCAAGGCCCACTGGGGTTTTTGGGGAAGGCAAAGCTGATCTCGGATGAGGACAATGTGTGCATCATACCTGGATCTCTTTAAAGTTTTGCTTTCACTATAATCATACTCATTATTTTATAACGGAAAACTAGGGTTAGAATAACTTTAATAAGGATAAAGCTATTATGTGTCAAACTCGGAGTATGACACCAGCGACACCTCCATGTCAGAGGAGTCTGTTCTCTGCTGTTATACTTCGTGCCTCTAATTGTAATTCATGGTTGTGTGATTGGATGTGGACTCCACACATTTACAGTTCATGAAGGCATAAGGTGACATTTCCTAGATCCACTTCCAGTCTTTATCTTAGCCCTGAACACTGGGTAAGATAAGTAGGTCAGAACAGGAGTGTTTCCCCATCTTTCTCAGAGATGGTCCACACATCTTACAGGTTGAGCTGAGTGACACTAGGACTGGCAGGGTGAGGAAGAAGCATCTGGCTGTTCTGAGATCAGTCGTTTCGTTCCCTTAGCCGCTGCTGCCGGAAACCAGGACAGCAGGGACTGCAGGACCCTGAGACGTAAAAGACGTGTGTGTGTGTGTGTGTGTGTGTGTGTGTGTGTGTGTGTCTGTGTGTGAGGGTGGATATTTGGGGCCCTGTGGATAACACACAGAGGTGTGGGGAAGGTGTGGACCTAGTGTGGAGCACAGCAATCTAGTTCCTGTAGATGTGGATGGAAATGTGCACCACCCTCTGGCTCTGCCTCCTGCTCTGGACACCCTCACACACAGCAATGCAGAACAGGGAGAGAGTGAAAGATAGAAAGACAGTGTTGTCTGTCTCTATCTCTCTCCAATCACCCGAGTCATTGTTACCAGCTGCCAAAAGGGACTGGCAGTGAATACAAATCAGAATTATTATCATACTGATGATATATTTCTTGAATGAAGAACTGCCATATTGAAAGATGAATACTGGCAATGCTAGAATCTGACTTGTTGCTCTCCCTTTTACCACTTCCAAATGTCAATCGTCGTCGTGGACCAATCAGGACTCGAAGAATTTGTTTATTTGGTGACGAGCTGATCTACGGACTGACTCAGAATCAAACAAGCTGTTGCCTACAGTCTCCTGAAAGAAAGGCTGGCTTGGCTTGGCACGTCGCTGTGGATAAAAGGAAGCTGAGAGGCAGAAGCGGAGAGAAAAGGTTCTGCTTTTCTCTCATAAAAACACTTATGACCTGCAGGTTCTAAGCTACAAGCACATCTCTATACCACCGGGGAAAATGTGCTCTGGGCTGCCCGGGTTATGACAGCAACAGAGGCAAGGTGGCGGTCTGTTCCTAACATTGGATGATGGCAACGTCCTTGTCCAAAGCTTACAGTAGTGAGGTGTGTCACACCTGATGAAGAGGCTGTCCAATCAGACAAGGCATTAAGGGAGTAGTAGGTAGTGGCAGATGCTTAGGCGATCTACTCTGGGACTGCTTTAGTGCAGATATGGACGTTTGGCTACTTCTTCTAGGGTTAAGAACCGATTTTCTCATGTTTTTCTTGACTTTGAGTTCCAAACGAGAGAAGGGTAATGGGTCCATTGATCACAGGCCCGTTGCTAACGCACAGACTCGGATACTGTTGCTATAGTAACTTGTTTTCTGAGTAAGAGCTTCTTAGATTAGTTCCAATAGAGTTGCCATAGCTTTGGTCTGACATAATCCTCAAGGAAACTGTGGAACAGCTGTAGCCTTGATTACATCTGCCGAACAAACCTAATACACATAACAAGGTCCCGATTCTAGTCTGACTGTTAAGCCAATGGCATTGTTGAAAGCATAAATCTATGCAACTTTTAGCCAACTGGGTTTAAGGAGAATTAAATGGCAAGTTTTGGATAATTGCTCTGTTTGGAGATTTGGTATGAATGGAAATTTAAATGTGATTGTCTGAACTTTATTTAAATGTGATACTCTGAAGTATATTTTCTGGGTTGCTGAGTGTGGAGGTGCTTCTGCGTTCTTCAGGATTCATATAGCGCTGTGCTACTTGAGGTTTCTTCCTGGTTTAGAAATAGCAGAGAGTTTATATGATTGGCCAGTGAGCCAATTACATGAAATGCAAAGGAAAGACAAAAACCATGACTGACTCGACTGAAGCTAAAACCACATGTGGAAAATGCTTTGGTGTTTCCCCTCCACCCTCCATATCCCTCTCTCATTCTCTGTCTCTCTCTCTCTCTCTCTCTCTCTTTGATTCTCTGTATTTCTCTCTCTCTCTCTTTGATTCTCTGCATTTCTCTCCCTCTCTCTCTTTGATTCTCTGTATTTCTCTCCCTCTCTCTCTCTCTTTGATTCTCTGTATGTCTCTCTCTCTCTCTTTGATTCTCTGTATTTCTCTCTCTCTCTCTTTGATTCTCTGTATTTCTCTCTCTCTCTCTCTCTCTCTCTCTTTGATTCTCTGTATTTCTCTCTCTCTTTGATTCTCTGTATTTCTCTCCCTCTCTCTCTCTCTCTCTCTCTGTTTGATTCTCTGTATTTCTCTCTCTCTCTCTCTTTGATTCTCTGTATTTCTCTCTCTCTCTCTCTTTGATTCTCTGT
>JAOXYF010000007.1:9013939-9028568 GCA_028565775.1 Sternarchorhynchus goeldii | reverse complement strand
TGCACTCAGTGAGTACACTAACCTGCACTCAGTGAGTACACTAACCTGCACTCAGTGAGTACACTAACCTGCACTCAGTGAGTACACTAACCTGCACTCAACGATGAAAGGGAATGCTGAAAACATCCTTTGAAGTCTTCCGCAGTTGAAAGTGTGTGTCCTATTAAACATTAAACTATTAAAACTTTTTTTGGTTGTTTGTTTACTTTGGGGCTGCATACAAAAAGTCTTCTTAATGAATCTGTGACTTTTTGTCCCTGTGAGAGACTTGTAGATATTTGATTTGCTGTAGATGAGAGACACTGTATGATGCTGTAGACGAAGGATGTCGTGGTTGGTTTGTTCACACAAACACACTGGATCCTGCAGGCCTTTGTTACTGTACATTGTTACTGTATTTTGGCTGTCTGTGCATCAATTAGAAGCCCTGAGATAAGATTACATGCAGTGAGCAATTGTATCCACACTGGAATTTGTTAGCCAGACCTTAGACTGATATTCCCAGAAGATAACAGCTGTGATGTCTTTTTACTGACAGGGCTGTCTGAGCTCTCTGAAGGTACTTTAGTCCAGTGGGGGATCTTTCGGTAAAATTCCAGTGGCTTTAGGGGTCTGCTGGAAGTCTTGGTTTTTGGTTGCTCTACCCACCCCACCTTCTCGACTCACTCCACCCATCCCACCTGCTCCACCCACCCTACCTGCCAAGGCCCGTGTGACATTTGGAGGTTGGCAGTTGGTGCGCTGGTCTTCCCGTGAGATTGTGGAAGGTGTTAAGATGCAGGTCAGACTGACATATGTGCGCTGTCGAAGTGATGAGAGGAAGAGGCGGCTGGCGTGGGTAAAGAGGCTTTAATCACAGACTGCTGTCAGTGTTTTGCTCTATACTCATGCAGAAGCTGGTGTTTCTCTCTAATGCAGTTGCTATAGTTTTCTGTTTTTAGGCTGTGGTGCTGTGAAGAGAGAAGGGCTCCTCTCTGGTGCTGTGAAGAGAGAAGGGCTCCTCTCTGGTGCTGTGAAGAGAGAAGGGCTCCTCTCTGGTGCTGTGCTGTTAAATAGGGAGGGGTGGGGTGTGCACAAGCAGGTGTTAAATATTCATTCCTGGTGTTAGATTCTCAGGGCTGCTGAGGAGCTGCTAACGACTGAAATATTTATCGTGCAAAGCAGAGAAGAGAAGGAAAAAAAGCTGTGTGTGTGTGTGTGTGTGTGTCAGTTTCCATTAGCAGGAGGGCAGCAGTGGGCAGTGAAACTTGCATCAGGTTGAGCTGTGAGAGTTCATCTTCTTCTTAAATTGATCCTTTAACTTTATAAGAGAGGAGATCTAGCAGATTTGAACTGGTCGACACTGTTATCTTTCTGTAAAAGAAATTGACATTACACAGAGTTTTGTGATTTCCACTGAAAACTCATGGAAAACTGTGTTTGTGGAAAGGTCATAGACCAAAACATGGTCCTCAAACAAGGCCCAAATTCTTCTGTCACCAGTAGACTCTCACTCACCCTTCCTTTCTCCATCTCCCTCTCTACATATATTTCTCATTTCCTCGTTCTTTTTCACTAGTTGTCACAGCTCACTGAGGACCGTCAAACGTTAAGACTTTATTTCAGCTCTCCACACCCTCCGGTCACCAGTCATAATGCTGGCTGGGTAATTGTGGGGAAATTCTTTGTGGTCGTAGTAGAGTGCAGTATAAATCCATCTCCTGCACATCATCCACGCATACTGTTAATATCCTGCCTTAAAATATCACATCAGGATTTATTACTCACTTTATCAGGAGAAGCTCTTACAGCTTCATGATCCACAGTATTGTTGATTTTCCTGCCAGATGGTTGCCAGAGGAAAGAACGCATCTGATCTCTTCCCTGCTGTGGTGAAGAATGTGGCCTGCAAGAACATCGAGGTGGGTGAGGAGTGTGCTTCCACTGTGAGAGAGACGCAGCTGCACTGCTGCATGGATGAAGGCAAACGGTAGGAGATGAGGAAGAGGAGGGCCGGATAGATGAGGAAGAGGAGGGCCGGAAGTTTTGCAGAGTTCGAATCATCGGCTATTCACGCGGAACGGCTCTCCACTAAACATCTCCGACATAGTGGCGTTAATGAGCCAAAGTGGTGGATCATAAAAAGGAGACGCCCCATTAGTGAAGTGGTTATCGCCAACACGTGCGTGTGTGTGCTTGCATGTGCGTGTGTCTGTTTGCGTGTGTCTGTTTGCGTGTGTGTGTGTGTGTGTGTGTGTGTGTGTGTGTGTATGTGTGTGTGTGTGTGTGTTTGTGTGTGTGTGTGTGCTGATTTGCATTACACATTCGAGTGAGAAAAGCCAGACAGCTGTTGTCCGTATACATAATCATACTGGTGACTGATTACAACAGGCAACATGTACTACAAAACAGGCGACATGTACTACAGTGTAAAACTGATGCCACCCTAAAAGCTCAGACGTGTGAACAAACACGGAACAGGAGGGGAAAAAAACAGGCGGATATGTGTGAGAGTCTGTAGGTGTGTAAATCCTAAAACTCTGTGATTCCTCCCCTGTCTCAGGTAAAGAAGCTGGTGTATGTGTATCTGGTGCGCTATGCTGAGGAGCAGCAGGACCTGGCTCTGCTCTCCATTTCTACCTTCCAGCGAGGACTCAAGGTCAGGGCTAACAGCCTGGTTTTTAAAGCCCCTGGTTAACTAACCAGCTCTAACTGACCCCAGAGCAGCAGCCGGCAGGGAATCCGTATCGGCACAAGGCTCTTGCATCTCAACTGCACACCACTCTCCGTGGAACCATGCTGGCCCTTTGCTGTGTGACCTAAAACTTCTTAGATATGCACTGTCAATGAGCACACCTGTCTAATGACCTATGAAGTGTCCATGTGTAGGGAGCGCCACCTAGTGGCTGTCTGAGGAAATGACTTTCCTCCCTATCTGTTGTCAAAATACTTAAGGGATTAGCAGTGTATCTGTTTGGTCATGCTGTTCTGCACTGATAGGCTGGATGATTACTGATAGGTTTTGTGTGTGTGGTTTTTTTCCCCTTTCTTTGCCCCCTGCAGGATCCTAATCAACTGATCCGTGCGAGTGCCTTGCGTGTTCTCTCCAGCATCAGAGTCACCATCATTGTGCCCATTATGATGTTAGCCATTAAAGAGGCCGCCTCTGACATGTCTCCATATGTCCGGAAGACAGCTGCCCACGCCATCCCCAAACTTTACAGGTATGAGGACCGGGTCGTTGCTCCTGTTCCCGAACTCTTCGGTCCAGCTCTCCTTGTTCAACCTGTTCAACCCACATATGAATCCCAACTCGGTTGCTCTCTCACCATTTTGTACTGTTTTAATTTTCTTCTCTCTATCTGCTCTCTCTGTCTTTTACACTCTCTCTCTCTCCCTCTCTGTCTCTCTCCCTCTCTGTCTCTCTCTCTCTCTGTCTCGCTCTGTCTCTCTTTCTTTCTCTTAACAGCTTGGACCCTGAGCAGAAAGACCAGTTAATTGAGGTCATTGAAAAGCTGCTTGCTGATAAGACAACTGTAAGTGCCGTTAGTGTTGTGCTGCTTCATGACACAGATCATCATCAGTAGTAAACAGATGTGCTCATGTACACTTTATTTGATTGTGCTATTTGCGCGCTGGTTTTTATTTGTCGTCTCTAGCTGGTAGCAGGAAGTGTGGTGATGGCATTTGAGGAAGTGTGTCCAGAGCGGATCGAGCTGATCCATAAGAACTACCGCAAACTCTGTAACCTGCTCATCGATGTGGAGGAGTGGGGACAGGTGGTCATTATCAACATGCTCACCCGCTATGCCAGGACCCAGTTCCTCAACCCCAACATTAACGTAAGCGCTTCATCTGGAAGTCTCCACTTCCACCATACAAGCGTACGTGCATCTGTGTGTGTGGACAGCTTGTGATAGATTTTATTGTGTGTGTGTGTGAAATAGGAGTCCCTGTTGGAGGAAGGCGAAGAGAAGGAGTTTTATGCCTCTGATGATGACGAGGATGAAGATAACGAAGAGAAGAAGGCTGAAGCAGCTGCTCTGGCTAAGAGGAAGCCGTACGTGATGGACCCAGACCACAGACTGCTGCTCAGGAACACCAAGCCCCTTCTCCAGAGCCGCAACGCTGCTGTCAGTACAGGATACACGCGATCGCACATGTTTGTTGGCATAACGGACATGTATAAAGTCCACAGACACTGACGTCTCTTTTGGGAGCATCAGTTAGTGACGGCTCCCTTCACTGCAGTAAACCGTAGCCCTGCAGGAATACAAGAATATTTGACTTTTCTTTTTTTTCTTCAAGGTTGTCCAAGGTTGTCTTTCCTCTCTCACTCTCTCTCACTCTCTCTCACTCTCTCTCTCACACTCTCACTCTCTCTGTCTGTAGGTTGTAATGGCCGTAGCTCAGCTCTATTTCCATCTTGCCCCTAAGGCTGAGGTGGGCGTCATTGCTAAAGCTCTAGTGAGGCTGTTGAGGAGCCACAGGTGAGTGTGCGTGTGTGTATGTGTGTGAGCACATGTGTGTGCGTGTGCAGGCGTGTGTGTGTGTATGTGTGTGTGTGTGTGTGTGTGTGTGTGCGCGGGTGAGTGAGCAGAGCTGGGAGTAGCACTCTGTCTTTGGTAGCATCTGCTAACGGTCTGTAGCGTGGCCATAAACCTTCAGTGAGGCTAGGCACACGTGATGAGGTCATCATTCAGCGCCGGGACAATGTCAGCGTGTGATTGCATTGCCGTTGGGTACTGATGAGAGCAGTACTGCAGCTCCCCCCAGTGTGCTAGAATGTTCCCTGAGAGATGGACCACACTCTGGAACATAGTGAGACAAGCCTGAGCATTGGATTTCTTTTTAAAATGCCAGTTGATGCATTTTTTCTCCTGAAGCTCAACGTATACATATTATTTGACAAATATACCACTGCAAATTGAGTATTGTAGTTGTCCATTGCACAGTCGTGTGTAATTATGTGTTTAAATTTAGATATGTTTTTAAATGGTTATAAAAATGAATAATAATTTGTGTGTGTATATATATATAAAATCACCCTCCTATATAATTTCAAATTGTGTGAATAAATTATATTGTGTAATGCAGTTGAATTATGTTCCCTTTTACTTCTTTTCTCTCTTTTTTCTCTGTAGTGAAGTTCAGTTTGTGGTTCTACAAAATGTTGCAACCATGACGATCAAAAGGAGGGTGAGTGCTGTTCATTCCACACAGGTGTTTGTGTACAGGGGGCTTTCTGTGAAGATGTGTTCACAGTGGAAATGGAAATATGAAAAAACTGCACAAACTACAGTCTTGGGTTTGGTAGAAGTTGGGTTTGATTTATGCAGCGTGTAGTTTGTTTATTTAAACACTCAATGATTGAAACGCTTTAATGATTTGCTGCTGAGACGTGTTGTAGTGGGTTTCCTGTCTCTGTCTCAACTGCAGGGCATGTTCGAGCCACATCTAAAGAGCTTCTACATACGTTCTACTGATCCCACACAGATTAAAATTCTCAAGGTGATTCAGCATTTCTCAGATCAATTGCGTTATGTCAGTGCTCTCGAGTTTTAGCAGGGTTTTAAACATTTCGAAGACTTGCTGTTCACACATTGCCATTTTAACATTCCTACTATGTAAATATTGCAGCTTGAAGTTTTAACCAACTTGGCAAGTGAAACAAACATATCTACCATTCTGAGAGAGTTCCAGGTAAGCGTTTGTTTTGATGCGGTTAATGAAGCGTCAGGGCAAGCGAAAACCTTCTGATCGTCCGTGTTCTTGTGGATCTGTGCAGACGTACATCAAAAGCATGGACAAGGACTTCGTGGCAGCCACGATCGAGGCCATTGGTCGCTGTGCCACCAACATCGGGGAGGTGAGAGACACCTGCCTCAACGGCCTGGTGCAGCTCCTCTCAAATAGGGATGGTGAGTCTCTGTGTAAAGCGCTTCAGACTGGGCAGTGCCCCTCTCAGCATATGTGCAATGTGCCAAATGCAGACTGTGTGTATGCTTGTGTCTATGTATGTGTGTGTGTGTGTGCGTGTGTGTTTGCGTACATGTGTCAGAGCTGGTCGTAGCCGAGTCTGTGGTGGTGATTAAGAAACTCCTGCAGATGCAGCCCGAGCAGCACAGTGACATCATCAAACACATGGCCAAGCTCATTGATAACATACAGGTGAGTTCTGCCATGATGCCTTTCAAAATGAACTCCATCAGTATCTTTCATCAGACCTTATTAGCTTTCTCTCATCTTCCTTACCCAGCATTCAGCTCATGAACCTCCTCTTGATCCACAAATGTCAACATATAAATGTAATTTACTTTATTTTAGAAGAAATTCTGGCAGTGAGTCCTGATGTAAGACGTCTGTCTCGGTGTGTTAACACGTACCCTCCCTCCCCCAGGTGCCCATGGCCAGAGCCAGCATTCTGTGGCTGATCGGGGAGTACTGTGAGCATGTGCCTAAAATTGCTCCTGATGTCCTACGAAAAATGGCCAAGACCTTCACCAATGAGGAGGACATCGTCAAGCTACAAATTCTCAACTTGGCTGCTAAGCTCTACCTAACCAACTCCAAGCAGGTGAGAGCGCCGAGTCTGAATCCAGCCACTCGGATATCAGTGGGGTCCTCGTGGTCTTCCAGTGAGGCAAGAGATGCTTTGGACTTTCAGTGCCCTGGTCTGTGGTGCTGTCCAAGGTTCTGAAATGCAGTCACAGAAAAGCTTAGATTTGTGTGTATTGTTTTATTGCTACATTACATGGCACCACTAAGTATGGAGCATTGTTCTATCAGATTAATGCTAGAACATGAATATGGAGCATTGTTCTAGCAGATTAAGCCATCTTAAATCAGACTGCCTGTTACATTACCCATATACATGTCCGAACAAATATGAGCAATACACACACACACACACACACATACATTATGCTGTCTCATTCAGGCATGGAGTTGTTTTATTCATCTGGTCTCACTCTCTCTCTCCCACTTTCTCTCTTGTGATGTTTAGACAAAGCTCCTCACCCAGTATGTGCTCAACTTGGCAAAGTACGATCAGAATTACGACATCAGAGACCGTGCGCGGTTCATTCGCCAGCTCATCGTTCCTACTGACAAGAGTGGAGCTCTGAGCAAATACGCCAAGAAGCTGTTCCTGGCCCTCAAACCTGCTCCTGTGCTGGAGTCTCCGTTTAAAGGTACATCAGCGGGCAGCACTAACCATGCAGGAACGATGCCTGAAGAACTACCGATGTACTCTACTAAGTACAGTGTTTAAATGTTTAAAATACGTCCACTTTTTAAGTAATATTCTGCTCAGAAACTCAAAATGAATTGATTTTAGTTTTGATTTTGTGATTGTTGTTTTTACTGTTATATGAAAATGTGATGTTTGTATTAATGTGTAAAAATACAGTTCAAAACCGTGATCACTTGTGTTTGTTGTATGGTTATGTCCCTGGCAGACAGAGACCATTTCCAGCTTGGTTCTCTCTCTCACCTGCTCAACACCAAAGCAGGCGGCTACCAAGAACTGCCCGAATGGCCTGAATCAGCACCAGACCCCTCCGTGCGCAACGTGGAGGTGAAGGATTCTGTGCGTGCAGGGGGAACAGTTATTCTCAAAAGCAGGGCTCTGGAGCTCAGGCCTGTGGGCACTGCTCCTCCGCCCCACCAGAGGGAGCCCCAACATGCAGGACAAATTTCAAAAATGCCCAATTTACACCCCTCCCTTCAAAATATTGTCTCTCCCTTTAGTCATATTTTTATCTTTCTCCTCACTCATCAGCATAACCCCACCCACTTCATGCATAGTCACACATGCTGCATTCCAATTAGTTCTTGGTCGCTCGTCTTTCTCCCCTATTGGCTTTCGGATGTTATAGGAGGAGATTTTCCTGCTATCTCTTATGAAGCAGTATTATGCTTTTGAGTGTTGAGAAATGCACAGGCTCAAGTTCAGAGGGGAGACTATAACTGCCTCATTATTGTAATTAAAGTCCAGCTTTTTTCTGATGCCAATGGCACATGTCCATGCCATGCCATCCATGCCAATCTTCTGATGGGCGTTCTGGAAGAGCAGTGCCCACAGAGTTCTCCACCCCTTCATAAAGCCAGCACTCCACACTTAGACACAAGTCAGTATCAACTCAGGCTATGATCTGCAGTTTTGCAGTACCAGGCTTCTTAACCAGTAAATATTCTGTAGTACTGGGGCTTTAGAATCCACATCAAATTAAATGGAGTTCTGAAGTAATCAGCCGTTGTAGTAACCAGGGTTGTGTAAATGGTGATGAACTGAGTCTGAGTTTGCTGTGTCTAGCTGTGGAATGCAGTCATGAAATGTAACATCCGATTGATGTCACGGCACACGAGGACAGAGGGTGGGTTCCGTGTGAAACGGTTTTGCCACAACAAAAGTGAAATTCACCTGAGCATGAGCCTCTCCAGCATGAACATGAGCCTCTCTAGCATGAGCCCTTCCTTCATAACCAGCGTCTTTGAGGTTGGAAAGGGCCAAGATCAAATGAACCCTGTTGGTGCTTGGACCACCCAGTCGTGGTGTGTGCGTACACAAGCAAGTTGCTCGCTTTTGATTGGGCTCTTGTCCTTGTTTGTTTTTATTGTTGTTTTCATTTGTCTTTTTGCAGTTCAGTAATACCTTTTGATCTGTGTATGATTTGTTCCATGTCACTCACAATGCATAATTCACTCAGGTCATAATGCAGATTTCCCGTTGAGGAGACAGACATGCGGTTTGTAATGTCCTGCCTTCTTGCCTGGAGGTGATGGTAGCTCACTGGTTAAGGCACTTGACCAGTAATCAGAAGGTTGCTGGTTCTGCCAATGTTGGGCCCCTGAGCAAAGCCCTTAACCCTCAACTGCTCAAGATGTATTCAGTCACAATTGCAAGTCACTTTGGATAAATGCGTCAGCCAAGTGCTGTAAATGTAAATGAGTGTTCTCCTCTCTAATTGGTCCTGTCTCTGTCTTTATAATCCCCACCCTCACTTCTGCTCTCACCATGCCACCATCCTACAGCAAGAAGAAACCGTAGACACCACGGAGGGTCGACTCGGTCTCCTTGGAGACTGGAGAGAGGTGCCTGCAAGTGTGCAGTGGTCTCTCTTGATATTTCCTCCTGTCTCTCTGTCCCTGGCTCCCGCTGAGGTCCCAGAGTTTACACGCTCTGTCTCCCTTAGGACACCGTAGCAAGGGGAGAGCAATAACACCACTATGAAACCTAAGAAGCAGGGGCAGTGTAAAACTCAAAAAGGGAAAAAAATCAGGCCATGTTTTTCTTTACCAGTGTGTTTCTTTATTTGCTGTGTCTCTATGTGTGTGTGTGTGTGTGTGTGTGTGTGTGTGTGTGTGTGTGTGTGTGTGTGTGTGTGTGTGTGTGTGTGTGTGTATGGGTGGGTGTGTGTGTGTGTCCTCTCTCACTCTGAAATCTGCTGTTGGATGATCTTCCACTCTCATCTCACTCCAAACCCAGGTGTTCATTGCATTTCTGTTGCAATTCCATTACTGAATTACAGAAAATCCTAACGTTAGAGACGAGTACACGTGCTTCATAAAAACCAAGTATCTATTTTAGCCTTTTCTGAATATGAATCTGTCCGTTCCACAGACTAAAACAGAAGTTCTTTAACATGCATATTCGTTGTTGGTAGAACAAGTACTAATCCGTTCACAGTCTTTATGACTAAATTCTGGAGTTATTAAATGCAGAAATATTTAGTTAATTTATTGTACAATAGAATCACACTTGATATACCTGCAGTAATATGTTAAGTGCAACCTGAATCCTTGTGTGTACCTTTAAAACCTTTTCTGTTCTGTTCTTTTCTTGGCTCTTCTTCTCATCATCTCACCTCATCACTCTTTCGTTTCTTTTTTCTTTCTTTCCTGTCCGCCAGGTTATTAGGCTGCTCGAAAGAGTCACGACTCTAACCAGCGTGAGTCTGTCAGTTCACAACGAGCACTGTGCACCCTTGAGTCTCCAGCCGTGTAGCGCCAAAGCTAGGCTGCTTTCTGCCAGCTACCATAACGTCTCTCAGCTAGCCAAGCCTGTGTCAAACCATAACCCTCCTTAGCTAGCCAAGCCTGTGTTCAGTTGTAACCACTGTCAGCTAGTGCCGAATGGCCTGTGCCAAACCGTAACCCTTGTCAGCTAGCTAAGCCTGGCCTGTGTCAAACCGTAACCCTTGTCAGCTAGCCAAGCCTGGCCTGTGTCAAACCGTAACCCTTGTCAGCTAGCCTAGCCTGGCCTGTGTCAAACCGTAACCCTTGTCAGCTAGCCTAGCCTGGCCTGTGTCAAACCGTAACCCTTGTCAGCTAGCCTAGCCTGGCCCGTGTCAAGCCCAAGCCCTTCTAAGCTAGGCCAGCAATCTGTCCAGCGTGCAGATCAGCCTAAGCCCCCAGCTCAGCTTCACTGTCTCCAGATCCTCTCAAAGTGCCAACTGCCCTCCCCCTGTCACTTTAGATAATTAACTAACTACATGCTCCAGTGATATTAATATAGCCTATTGGTAATAACTTCCTTTCGATAATCAAAACAGCTCATATGTGTAACAATTCTCTAATATGATATGCTGAGGTAGGGGGAGGTATATTGGTACTTTTTTAGGATGTCGTTTCTTTACGGAGACCTTTCCCAGAACACACCGAATACAGCAGTGGCCATGAAATGCATCACCTTATGCTAAGGTACAAATAGGCCTCTCAAATAGTACGGCAGCATGATGAAGTCAAGCTCAGATATTAGCAAACATACTTTGCAAGCCTCCTTTGAACATAAAGCTCTGGGAGAAGCGTTCATGGCCACGTGGTGCCTGTTCCTGACTCTGCACAAGCACAGTCCCACCGGAGCTCTGTGGGTTAATGCTGTCTCATGGTCTCACCCAGGTTCCAGAGTGGAGTAAATGTACCAGCAGGAAGGAACGCAAGGATAAGGTGGAAAAGCCATTCTACTCCGACTCGGAGGGAGAATCCGGACCCACGGAGTCAGCGGACAGTGGTAATTGTGGAGACCAGGCCATGATGCCACTTGGTTATCAGTACGGAGTCTGATTATGAGTAATGTTGTGTTATAATGAGTAATGTTGTGTTATAATGAGTTATAATGAGTAATGTTGTGTTATAATGAGTTATAATGAGTAATGTTGTGTTATCTCTCAAAGGATGAATAGGAAGAAATTGGACTGCTTGATTTACCCCTGGATTGGAACTATTATTATCACAATGTCTGAATTTTATTCTTGGCCAGTGGATGACAGTTGGTTGAGTGCCATGCTGACAGTAGTACAGTACATATGCTCAGCAGAAGAGGAGGTGTATATTGTAGGAGTTTACATTTTACTGTGCCAGGAACGACTCCATTAGGTTTGAAAATTTCTGGTTTTCCACAGAGCACAGAGGTTATGTGGAAAACGAGAAGGTTGTTTTTGTCTGTTGAATTAAATTGCTTTCTTTCAGTTTTTCTTGGTTGGTTTTGAGAGCTGTTTTTGGTTTCCTTGTCCCCCAATTCTGTGATTCTCTGTTTCTTTGAACAACTGTATTTTGTTTGTTTGTTGTAAACTGCATTGATTAATAATGTCTAACTGTCACTGTCCTTCCCTCTCACTCTGCAGAGTCGGACTCCGGTAGCCGGTCAGAGAGTGAAAGTGAGCGGAGTGGGTCTGGCTCAGAGAGTGAAGAGAGTGAGGAGGAATCACAGTCTGAGGAAGAGGAGGATGAAGATGAGGAGAAGATGAAGAAAAAGAAGAAAGTAGACAAGAACCAAGCCAAGAAACCTGAGAGGTAAACTTCTGTTATCCGCTGATGTAGGGAAACTAAATTGCACATTTGCAGAAATTGTGCTTGAAAATATGTGTGCTGAATAGTTTAAAAGCTCCAAACAAGGACATGTGTCCTTCCTTTACCAGTGATCAGAGCAGTGGAGAGGAGCAGAAAAGAGTGAGGAAAACAGTCAAACAGCGGAGGAGCGGCTCTGAGTCCGAGAGCGAGTCCGAGAGCGAGTCTGAGAGCAGCGAGTCAGAGTCAGGGTCCGAGGAAGACTCCGAGTCAGACACAGACACCAGGAGGAAGAAGAAGGTTTGGATTCATGCACTGACCTCAAACCCAAAACACACAATCAACCAACCCATAAGGCAGTTCTGTTTGATTCATCTGTTCCTACCACATGTCCATGTGTGGCTGTTCCATCACTCACGGGTTGCAGTGTAAGTGTGGTGACCAGACAGCAGTTGTGTGATGTAATCCTCCTACAATATCTCTGGTTCTGTCTGTAATCCCTCCCCTACCACTGCATAGCCCAGTGCCCCCACACATCTGCCTACACCCCCATGGCAAGAGGAAGTTCCTGACAGGACCACAGGGGAGAGGGAACTCGCTGGCAACCAGCAAGAGGTGCCCACCTGTGTGCTGTGGCTTCTCTTCCCTTTCTCTCTGTAAAAGGATCAGTGAAATACTCAACCCTCCAAAAGATACTTTGTATCAGTGAAATACTCAGCTCTCCAAAAGATACTTCATTATCCGTGAAATACTCAACCCTCCAAAAGATACTTCATTATCAGTGTGAAATACTCAAACCTCCAAAAGATAATTTGGTATCAGTGAAGTACTCAGCCCTCCAAAAGATAATATAGTATCGGTGCCAACGGATGGCAGAACACAATGCAACTACTAAAAGATTCCTGGGAGTTCTGTTGGTTGCCTATGAAAATACTTATCACATGTTTTGTGTTATTCAGCTGAAAGTTATATTTTAAAAAATGACACTGGCGATGACATATTTTGGATTGGCCTGTGTGTAATTTTTCTTTTCCTACATGTTCTCAGATACCTGCACCGAAGCTCCAAACGCCAAAGGAGCCCAAAAAAGATAGCAAGAGAGAAACCAAAGAAATCTCCCTTCTGGATCTGGATGACTGTAAGCAGGATCTGCTCACTTGAATGTATTTGTTTGGGTACAGAAAGTACCATTACCAACATTTTCTCCTCTCCACTTCAGTTGCACCCACCCCCTCACCTCAAGTGACCCCAGTAAACAACTTCCTGTCCAGCAGCCTGGCAAGTGATCTAGAGGGACTGTCGCTCACTGACTCTGTACTCACCCCTGCTGTGAGTCCTATACACCAGGCTCTTTTCTCTAGAACATTGCCAAATAATTCCTTGTATTTCAAATGTTAGCCAGCTGACCACTCATTCCCCTGCCCCCGTACTTCCAGAGCATCGCGCCGTCCGCCTCTGTCAGGATGTACGAGTTGCTGCACCGGATCACGGGCGAGGGCCTGGCGGTGGAGTACTGTTTCAGCAGGCAGGCCTTCAGCCCCGACCCACACATGGTGGCCGTACAGATCCACTTCACGAACAACACCAGCTGTGAGACCAAGAACCTGCATATAGAAGAACCCAAACTGCAGTCTGGAATGAGGATCAAGGAGTTCCCAGAAATCGGTCAGCCTCAGACGAATGTTATAGTGCATCATTCACAAAATGTGCCTTAGAGAATAGTGGAATAATTTGAATGGAAATGTAGTGTTCTTGTTTGCATAAAGTAATTTTATGGATGTCATAATGCATAGTTCTCTCTGCTGTTACATTTACACATTTGGCAGATGCTCTTATCCAGAGTGACTTCAATTTCAACCATTTTACAGAGATGGACAAATGTTGTGTTAAGAGTCTTTAATTATGCAGCTGTTTCCTTTTGCCTGTTTCTCTCCTCAGATATATTACCAGCTGGAGAATCAACCACCACGGTAATGGGCATCGATTTCTGTGACTCCACACAAGCAGCCAACTTCCAGCTTTGGTGAGTATGAGCCCCATCTCCAGCTCAAAGAGAAGCGTAAAATCAAAACTGGCCCCTGTGGAGCATCTGCTCTGGGCTCCTGCGCGACCCAATGCTTCCACGTGCAGTTGAAGATAAGCTCCTGCCACTGCTGCGGTCTTGACTTTCATGTCTTGCGTTGCCTTTGTCAGCACCCACACCCGGAAGTTCTTCGTGTCAATCCAGCCACCGGTGGGAGAGCTGATGACCCCCATCTTTCTGACAGAGAACGAGTTTAAGAAGGAGCAAGGTGAGACGGCCGGTCTTCCTGAGCCCTGCTGCACATGCACTGCACGTCTCTGGGCTGAAGTACATCCCCTGCTGCATTCCTCAAATGCTGCTGGATTTACTTCTAGTTGGGGGCTCCTCTAACCGTTTCATCTGATCGAGTTGTAGTTAAATATTTACTGCTTATTCATTTTGATTGGCTTTCCTTGTACCCAGCACCCTCATTCTGTGCTATTCTGGTCTCAGGCAGACTGTCCTTGTATTAGCATGCAGCAAACATAACAGAACCTTAGAAAGTACCATTTTGAATGTTACATAGAGCAGAGTTTTTACTACCCATCAGATCTCTCGTTGTGGCACACGGTGTAACTGAAAAACTAAGGAACCCTAGACCTGCATCAGCCTGGACCTCTACACCAGCTGAAAGTAATGAATGTGCAAAACCTAAACCTCTGTCATATTCTCCGTTTCTTCCTCTGTGTTTGGGCATAATCTCTTGCCGTCCAATAGAGACGTTATTACATGGTAAGTTTCTCCTGCAAACCTTGTTCCTTTTTGCCCATAGTCTGCCACTTGCCTCCAACCCCAGAC
>JAOXYF010000007.1:8994963-9013933 GCA_028565775.1 Sternarchorhynchus goeldii | reverse complement strand
CCCGTCCCACCACACATTTGTCAGCTCCTCTTATCTTGCTCCCTCTGCTTCTAGCTGCTAACCCTCGTTGTCAGACTCCAGCTATTGCCTTGGCGACAGTAACCATGACTATGCATTTCTCGCCTCGCGGAACGCCGGGCAAACGGTCCGCTGCATCCTACCAGAATGTGCCTCACAAAGTCAATAATGCGTGTGAATGTCCCACATGCCACCGAGCAGGAAACAACCCAGGAACGCAATATTAGGAAAAGGAGTGTCTAAGTGTTCCTAAACCTTTGCAGCACAGCGTAAGAATTCTTTGATGTCTATTTTGACCTCTCATTGTTTACCTTATCAGTTGTGTGTAGCACAGATCAATGAGAAGATTAGGAGTTGTCAGATATAATATCCAGGGATTTATTTTAATACGCCTACAGTATATCAGTCATTTTTCAGAAAGATGAACAGAAGCAGGAGGAACAGATGAATCCAGACTGTTTTGAATGAGTCTTGATTTTTGTTCTGGCTGGACAGTGTGAGAAAGCGTGGTAATAATAACCACCAAAGCCTAGAAATGCCTCGTTTGATCTAGAAACTGTTGCTCTAGTAATTCTAGAACCTGTCTGCAGAATTTATGTATCTGTATTTGAAGACACTGTGTTTTCTGTGTGTCTTTCATACCTTACTCGTCTGAACTGAGTGTGCATTACGATGATCAGTGGACCTCCCTTCTGTTAGAGGGGTACTAACCCTGTCACCCTGCTGGATGTATTCTTTAACGCATGTGGGGATCATTATGGCAGATGATTAGATGGAGTTGTGCTTTACTGCGTATGCAGGTCAGTTGATGGGAATGAATGAAATCTCAGACAAGCTGAACCTGGGCGAGAAGTGTCAGAACGACCATGCCATCATAGAGAGGGTCACCGCCACGGCGAACCTCGGCAGGGTGCCCTGTGGATCCGACAAAGACTGCAGGTAGGTCCTTCCACACCTTTGCACCTCAGGAACTGAATATCATACCTCTGTGTTACACTCAGTATGCATTCAAGTGGTGCAGTCTGGATTTACTTTCAAGTATAATAATTCTGTGGTTGAACTAATGTAGTGAACCGGAGTATTAACATGCTGCTCACCTGTCTGCTCGTTTCTTTCATGCTGTCTGTATTTTCTGGCCTGCTGTTTTCTCGACTTTTCCCTGCTGCTCCAGCCCTCCTGTTCCTCCTTTACCTCCTTCACCTGTGTCCAGGTTCGCTGGCAAGACGGTAAGCAGTGGGAGCCTCGTGCTGGTCACCGTGGTCAGGAAGGAGGAGGGAGGTGCCCAGCTCACGGTCAACTGTGAAAAGATGGTGATTGGTACGATGCTGATGAAGGACATCCTGCAGGCCCTGACGCAGTGATTCGCTCTTCTGACTTTACTGAGAGCATATTACCACCATCAGGAGCTTTGTGTAGATGCTGCCTTGATCCGGCGCGGCTGTCGATGGACCAGCTAATGTTATTCAATACTTATTTAAACTGTGGTGAGAGAGAATACAGATTGATCCCCAATCAGTAATTACCTGGTAACTTAAAACAATGTTACATCTGCAAATAACAATTTTAAATACTAATCATCATATTCTAAAGTCCAAATGTCTGGATACACAGGAAGCCCTCTGAATGCTCTGTACACGACCTTTAATCTGTTACCTATCACCTTCTCCTTTCATTCTCTCCTTATGATTTGAAGGATGTTGCATGATATGAAGTCTGGCCTGGTTATATAGTTTTAAAATAATTTGAATCAAAAATCTGCATACGTCTAAATCCACTGAAGGGAAAACCCTGGTTTAACACCACACACATTCTGAAATGTAGCTCTGAAGCTGCTTCTCTTCTTACATTAAAACAATATTCAGTGAATGAGTAACGGGTCCAATAAGTCACGACAATCAAACAGGCTATCACTGCAAAACCTCATACTTGATCTCAGAAACAGATATATAAATTTGTTTCAAGTTGATATTATAGAAACTCTTAACCTGGAGGGAATGTAGACATTTTACAGACTTCAGATATAACAGGAGACTCTTTCATTAACGTCTAGCCAGACCAGTCAAATGCAACATGTTCACACCAAACGGTACCATCTTGGTGAAAATCCCATTGTAGGAACTTCTAATGATCAAATCACATCACTCAAGCATGACTGTCTTCTAATGTTTTTCTCCTAAAGTTATTGGCTTGTTTCCTCAAAACTGGACTCTGTACAGTTCATTATCACCCATCATTCAAATGTGACTCACAACATAGAAATCTTAAAATTCTGAGTAAAATTTCCAAACGTGTGACACTACCATACTACAACTGTTCTTTCACTTCTGGCATTGTGTTGAGCCTTTGTTCCTCTACTGCCTTGAACGATTACACTTTATCTGGATGTGTTCTACACATGTACACCCTATTATAATGATATACAATTAGAATTTGTGGTTATAATTTTCTCTTATAATTAAACTGTTTATTTTTTACTTTTTTTATTTTGTCTGCGACAGTTTATTAGGTCTCCTCAGAGGAATATGTGGGGTTTCTGTGATATAAACCAAACAGTTCGAGTAGCAGGTGTTGCATTAGTAAATAGCAAATCACCAACTATATTTAAGATTTTTACTTTTACTGTATTTTTTCCCAAAGAGAACTAATATGGCTTATTCTTTAGGGAACGTAACTGCAAAACATTCTCTGGTTGTTACATCAGTGTAGTTAGCACTGTTACATCAGTGTAGTTAGCACTGTTACATCAGTGTAGTTACCATTGTTCCCATGCTCATCATATTTGTATTTTGACCTTGAAGATGAGGTGTTATAGGGCATTTCTGGAGTGTATTTTATGGTGAAGGTAGCATTAGTTTGGCAATAGGAAATTTGTTTTATTCCTTCTTGTGATGTAATGTTTATTTCCTTAGAGAACATTTTGTTGCATACAAACAGAGGTCAGTATTCCAGGTACAGAAAGTAAAAATTGTCAACAGGATTTTTCTCAAGCTCCCTGGATTACATTAATTCCACAAACTTAATTATACCTGCTGGCTTCTGCTAATGAGAAAATCCATTAAGCATGAACAAAATCCTGGTGAGGACTTTCTGAATCTGGAATACCCACCTCTGCATACAAACAATACTAGAACACAATGACTCAAATTGTACAATACAATTGTACCAACAATATCAGAACACAATGACTCAAACTGTACATTTTCTCACAAGCCTGTGCTCTTTCACATACTACAGTTGAAGATGGATTATTATTATTATTATTATACAATATTCATTATTATACAATATTCAGTTTAAGGTCTAGCTGAAACAGACATAAAGGACATTCTGGATGATGGACTGTGTCATGCAGGTATCGATAGAGTTTTGATTAAGGATAGGTGCATATAATAAGTTGTCCTTTGTGGTTACATCTACTATCCAGTAGCCTATACATTATTCAGTCTATCATCTAATTGCTGTGTGATTGTAAAACAACGTAATTGAACTTATTTTACTTGAAATTTTCAAATGTCAATAAAAAAAACCATGCACTTAAGCTGGTATGAATTATTGTATTATGCATTTACCACCTTCCCAGCTGTGATATGTAATACTGTGTAGTCTCCATAATGACCAATTTTTTTTTTAATTTTCCAGTTAGCTTTCTGGAAAGAATGAAAGAAAAAAACAAGTGAACACGACGTGTCACTGCTATAAGAAAAAAAAAATGTATTTGTGAATCTTTAAGCTTCCATTTCAGAAAAGACCACTGGATCCTATTATTATTGTGAAACTGATACAGATGCAATCAAGATATGCCTTTTGAAAAGCTATTTTAGAAACAATAGCAAATGTTTCTTCTTGTTTAATATCTGTTCATCTGCTTTGCTGACATTTAATTATTTTTATGTACAATGTTTGTACAGCCAAGATTCGCAGTTATATACTGCGGTTCCTATTTAGGTTAACTCTCTTAATAAACCTCTGGTAAATGGCATGCTACTAACAGAAGCTCTTAATTTGAAATACCTTTTTTCAAGAGTCAGTTTTCAAGATCTCGCGCACGTTGGTTGTCTTCACCTACGTGGCTTTTCCTTCGCTTTTCCTTCCGGCTAGAGAGAATAGCCAGCTAACTGTCATCATGGTAAGTTATATACGTAGTCCGTGATATAAATATACTTTTATAAAGGATGATTTTGTTATGCTGGTCAGAGAACTAAAAAATCAGTGTTAATAATGTTGTTAGCTAGCAGTCTACCTTTCGGTGGTGGTACATTTTAGCTGACGTTAGATAGCTATTTGGCTAGCTAGCTAGCGCTTACCTCAACTTAAATTCTGTGTGTTTATTTAGCTAGCTATCTAGTTAATAGGAAATAAACTGTTAAACTCAGTTGTGCATATTAACTTTGATACACCGACGAACAAAATCAGTCAGCTGGTTGATTTTGAGCAATGCTGCACACATTTGTAATGGAGAATATTTGTTTTCGCTGTAGCTTAGCCTTTCTAGCTGAAAGCCAACTATATACTAATGTGATTAACATTTGAATGAGCGATCACATGCAAAAAGCTTTTTTCAGTCTCCGAAAACGCGAACCTGGGAAGTGTTTTGTAACCCAGAGAATGGTTGAATAGTATACACAAAGTGCTGAGATTTAGCATAGCATAGCATAACATTTAACATGCACTAATGGATTCTCTTATCTGGTATGTACAAGTCATCTTTTATATTACAGCCGCTACAAAGCAATCAGATGGATAACAGTTGTCATTCATATAGAGATAGACTTGTGTTAATTTCTGTATTCCCTTTGATTGTGCAGGAATTGGAAGCCATGACTAGATACACCAGCCCGGTGAACCCGGCTGTCTTTCCCCATCTCACTGTGGTACTGCTTGCCATCGGCATGTTTTTCACAGCGTGGTTCTTTGTGTATCCTTTGGCACCGACATGTAGGAACCTTATAAATAACTACGGAAGATTGACCCGCAGTGTTGCTTAGTGACTAATATAAACAACCCATTAAAGACATGTCCTACAATAACATCAGTTGCTAGTCCACTTGCAGGCTACATCCTTAACCCCTTCTGCTTCAGGTATGAGGTAACATCCACAAAATACACACGAGATGTATACAAAGAGCTCCTGATCTCACTGGTTGCATCCCTCTTCATGGGCTTTGGGGTTCTCTTCCTATTACTTTGGGTCGGAATATACGTCTGAAGGTGAGGTTTTAAACATCTGAAATAATGTTTTCGTTACCTTGCTTTATGGACAGGATTGTTGACAAGTAGGTTATGTTTTAAAGCTGCAACACCTTTCACTAGTTTGACCTCTGCAGAAAAGGACTAGGAATTAGATTTTTTTGCTGCTGATTTGTTGCCCTAAATTCCATAGCTTTTTAAAACTGACAAGTTCCATAGCTTTTTAAAACTGACAAACTGGCCTGTGGGTATACCTTTTTGCAGATGTGATTTATTTTGTAATGACAGTCGTCTCCTTTGTATTCTGGAGGCTGCTCAGTTAATCAAAGTGTATCAGTGCAGAATTACTAACAAACAAAAATACTAGAACTGGTTAAATAAAATTATTTTGATTTCTAAACTATCTTCAAAACTATTTTGATTTCATTCTGCATATGTTGGGAGCTACATGATTTTAGGGATCTCTTTTACTAAGTTTTATTAGCTCATGTTTGTCTGTTTTAGGTTCAAGGTGTGCAGAGGGCACATGGTGAGGAACATTCCAGAAGCTCTGGACACCCTCAGTAGTTTGAGCTGGGCCACACATGGACTTCGGACATACTGGATGTTGGAACTCGGGGCTGATTACACAAATAAAGGAGATTTTGTAAAATAAATAAATAAATAAAATAAACACTTGCTCTGTTCTGCCTCTAACACACCCGAGAAGACCAGCGGCTGCTGAATGATTACCTGGCTATAGATTAGGAGTTAGAATACAGCAAAAATATGCAATGGATTATATTGAGAATATTTTAGGTTCAGCCATATATACCAGGACTGTCATTCTGGAACAGTTAAGGCCATGATTTATATGCTCAGAGTCACTGGTATCCTGATGAGTATTTGACATCACTGGGCTATCAGTTTATATGCATCTGATAGGCTGGTGTGGTGCGTGAACTTCTAATCCTATTAATATAATGGATAAGTGCCACACTGCGGCCAGTGCCTCACTCAGTCGGCCTCTCAGCCAGATGCTGGAACCCCTTACAAAAGAAGTGCATGCGTGTGCACAACCGTGCAAGCTCCTCCATTTAAGGCCACGACCTTTTGCGTTTTTGTTTATGTATAATTTGTAGTAAGATTCCTACATAACGTTCCTAGAACACTTTCAAATGATTTGGCACAGGCAGCCAAGATGGTAGAATGTAAAACATTTATTGTAACAACTTTCATAATGTCTGGCATAAACAAGCAATAGTCATGACAACTGCGACGACCTAATCACTGAGACTGAGCCACGGCGATTTATGCCAACCTGAGACGTGAGCAGAGAGCTGTAAGTGATGGTGTAGTAACGTGGTAATATTTCACTACAATAATGCAAAATAGTGGTGGCAAGGATGAAGCACAGTGAAGAGGCACTTTTGGTTTTTTACAACCAGAAAAAATGCAGCACAACAGGCAAAATTTGTTGTAATAAAAATATCTAAATTCTGCAAAAAATAATAATGTGCCAATCAAATTAACAAACATGTAAAAATAGTGGCACATGTACAACCAATTACATTTTCTGCAAATGTACAAAATGTCTTTGTTCTACCTTTATCTTGAAACTTATTTATCTGTAAGACCATTCAACAGTCATAAACCAACATAAACATCAAACTTAAATATGGTATTCTAGTTTCCTGATACATATTTATATTTCAGGACTGGCAGGAAGATATATGCAAGTATCAACAGTTAATGGCACCTTTTATTTTACAAACCTAGATATATTTTATGCCAAACTAACAAACTGAATAAAAATGACCAGGTCTGCAGTTTAAAATGGCTTTATGAATGTCATATACAGTCTAACTGACAAAAGCTAAAAATGGAAATTGGTTAAAATAACTTTGTTCAACTTTATTCCTTAGACCTATTAATTCTGTTCAAATGACTAAAATTCTTTATTCAAATGCCCAGATCCAGTTTTAGATTCCAGTGTTTTGTTTTGCTCGTATCCTCCTCAAGGAGAGCCATTCTGACTCTTACATTTACCCTTGAGCTACTGGCTGTGTGAATCTCTTCATCCCTTTACTGCTGAAACTTTAGTTTCCTGACATGGTGATTCCAGGTTTTTTATCACCGACTGAGAACACATCCACTGTAGTGTCCTTAAATCACATAAACATCTGCTACTCTTCATGACTTGCCTTCACTTGTGGTTATTGTTAGGTCTGGTCACTGTCGAGCTTGGGCAAAGGCATCACGGAGCCAGGGACAGTCCTCATACAATCTAGGATCTCCAAGGTACTCTGTGGTACGTTTGTAGAAGTAATAATACAGCACAGCGGCTATACAAAAAACACAAAAACAAACCAAAAAAAATTCTTTAGGTTATATAGAAACTGATTATTCTTTCATAAGCACTTGTGCATCCAGTCAAGCTGAGAATGTAAGATATTACTAAAGAAAATTTTTTAAGAATCCTTGCCAAGACTGAATTTAAACTACAATCCTAATTCTAATTTGGTAATCTCTACACTTGCTTTATGGTGACTTTCTTACCTAGCCTCTGGAAAACAAAGAGTGTCTGCAAGCCACTCGTCCACACGAACTGATTTGACTCCATCCACCTCAGATTCTGAAAGGACATTGTGAGTAACTGTGTCACTGCTATTGGCTTTTACAATCAGTGAAGGATTTACTCAGTGTAATTCTACTATTTAAAAACCCGGAAACGAGGTAAGTGGAGCACACCGGAGGACTGGCACACCAGTGTCTTAATTAATATATGAAACATACTTTTCCTATTGTCTGGCTTTGGTTTGCTGGAAGTTAAATGCAATTACTCTCTTACTATACATTGTGAGGGAAGAGGGATGTACCATGATCCAGCAGTGGAGGCATATGCTGAGAGTGAGATAGACAGCAGAGAGGATGAGCAGTGCTCGGAATCTCCCCAGCAGCACAGACACCAGCCCCACTTGGAACACATACGTGTTAAACATCATCAGCAGGATAATGATCACGTTAAACAGAATGGCAATGTCCTGGATTCTGAAGTATGAGACAATGACAAAAGGAGAGGAAGAACATCATATAACAAGTGTAATATATAATATCCATGGATATGTCTAAAATTTCAATTCAGTAAATGCCATGATAACTTGAACACAACCAAAACAACTGGTAAGAAAATAAATCATTTGCATATATCCATATATACTTTTATGCTTTCTGGAGTGTGAACCTTATGAGATCTTAAGGTTGTCGACTCATTCCTTGTTTGCCCCCATGCCCCTTCATCAACTCACATGAAGAGCACCAGCTGTATCACTGGAGCTGCCCTCAGAAGCTCACTGAAGGAGTTGACAAAGAGGTCGAAAGCCAGAAGAGTGAGTTGGATTAGCAGGACCAGCGAGTAATTATTGGTCTGGAGCATCTCAGAGCCGAGTGGTGCCCTGCAGCTCCAGCCAGGAGCTGACAGATGGGGCTTTAGAGAGTCCTCAAACCACTGTGCTCACTAAACCCCCAGAGGTTCTTTTTTCATAAATGGGGAAAAAAAACAAATTAGCACCTCAATATTTCTCCATCTGAGTTTAAAAAATTAAAAACAAAGTGGTTGAATATTTCCATCCTCATCAGAGTTTCGTGCACTTGGGAGTCAACGTGAACTGATGCAAGCTTTTTTACTTCCTGTGGAAAATATATTGTCATGTTAAATTCTTCTGCTAGAGTGAGATGAAGCAAGAAAAGAACAATAGGATGAAAAAATTTTGAGGCGTCTGATTTTCACCTTCTGTTTACAAAAGCTGAGCATGTCTGCATCACTGATTTGGCCATGGTGTCAAAATTTGCCAAAGCAATGACACTTATTGAAAATCTACCAGGGTATTTTTCCTCTATCGCTTATTTGAGAATTAAGACTGTCAAGCTCCCCATTTTGACACAGTCAGTGAAGTGAGGATCAGTTGATGACATCATCATCTCTTCCACCTAGATGAAATGTGACATACAGCAGTGTTAGAAAATAATAACTTCAAATGTACCAAGTCAAACCACGAGAAAGAAAACAGTTCAATGCTTTAAAAAAAAATTAATAAATACCGTTACTGAAATACCCCTTCTACCCTAATTTGTAATCTTCCTCCTGCAGAGACCATCTGGAACAGATCAGTGCAACGCTGGCCTCCTCACACCAATTCAGCTTCACTGTTCAGCCATGTTACAGAAGATGTTATTCATGCAGGTAGTCAGACAGACAGAGCTCACTCTGGGGATTAAGGTTTAATTTCACTGATCAGGCAGACAGGCCTTTGTGTTCCCTTTAATCATCAACAGATTCTTTCATAGACTAGACAAAGAAACACTATATAAAAAGTGTTTTCAAATCTATTAGGTCTTTAAAAGGTTGAACATGTAGCTATTCATAGAAATAGGCTCAATATGTCAGTGACACAGATAGGGACACGTTTCTCTACACAAGGTGATTCAAAGTCTATCTTGCATGGAGTTTCTGCTCTGATAGTGTCTTCTAAAAAATTTGCCATTCAATGTGATACTACAAGCATAAAATCTTTGCCTTCATTTTAAGTTTACAAGCACAACATAATGCGTTTAGTAACTTTACAGTGCATATTATTAGACATACTATCTAAACAATTATCTCGTTAACGTTAGCTTGCTTATTCAGACATTTTATGTGCACTAGATTGCATTAAATTGCACTTTTATAATCTTACAGTTGATGTTAGGTAGTTAGGACTGCTGGAGTGACGGACATAGTTTATCATCACCACTGAGCTACCGTTATAACTAGCTAACTATAGCTAGCACTATCTGGCTAGCTTGCTATCTTAGCTAGATATATTTAACGGTTCTGTAACTAGTGTTACCACTGGCTACCTGGACACTAGCTGTCTGAATAAAACATTAATATGTACCTGAAATGCAGCGTATAGTTTTTTTTGCAGTGGCGTGTATATCGGAAACTACCTAGTTAGGTACATTTGCTAAACTGAATCGATTTGACGAATCAAAGCTAGCTAGTATTTAGCCAACAAAAGCGTCCCTGGAATCCGAGAGACAACGACGTATCCCATGGCAACTAAAGTCCTTTTTACCGTAAAGTGTCGTAAAGACTGACAACTTCCGGTTCTGAAACTAATAAAGAAAACGACAATTATACTGTTAAATAAGATTAAATACGATTTGCAAGATCTGTAGTATAAATACAGTCATATCTTATCGTTACGTATGAAAGTAATACAAGGTATAAATCGCTGAAACATTAAAGATTCTTAAGCAGCTTTATGTTTGATATTACGGTATTAATACCAAGTACTTTTTATGCCCTCTTGTGGATTGAAAGGTAGAATGAGTGCTTGTGTTGTATTAGTTGTCGGCATGCGAACACCTAAGGCTGTGGCGTTTGGTTAAACAAAGACATTCACACTCCAGTAAAGGTGAGTTTAACATGTCTTTTATATTTTAGATAAATTTGAAATAGAGATAACTCAGTTTCACATTTTCAGTAATAGGCTGCAAACTGAATATGTGTAAATCGTCTTCATTTCCATAGCACATGCAGATATACTCTTTCCAGGATTTTCCCGTTCAACTTCATTACTCATTATTCCATAACAGTTTTGTTATGGAATAATCTTCAATAATCGTCAATAATCTTTTAACTACCACACTTTTATGTAGAATTAAATATAATCGTCATTTTCTAATAGATGTATCGATTATCTATTTACATTTTTGTCGACACAAACCACCTAAGCTTAATTATGACAAATCGCACAATGCCTTATTTTTTACCTCGCAAATGTTACTTTTATTTTTTTATCTATACTCATCTACAACATTAAACGAAAGTTTACTGCAGTGTTTTTATAATGAATAATAATCTCGTTATTTAGCCTGTTGGACTCTGGATGACACCAGGTGTTGATTTAACCTTGAGTATTGCGGTGTCCTTCTAGACAGAAGGGAATACTGCTGTTGGCATGTCTCGTATGCTGTGGTCTGATATTGTGCAGGAGTATTGGTAATTTGCAATCCAGTCGTCTATTACATATTACTTTTTGTATGTACATTATTTTAAAAAGTACGTTTAACAGTGTTACATTGAAAGTTGTTATAAATATGTGTAATTTGAACATTTGTATGGTACATATAGAAAAGACACGGTGACTCCTAATGACTGTGGGTTTGTACATTTATGGGAAAATCTATGCTTATATTGTGTATGTAATTGTTGTTTACAATTTATTGTAATTACATTTATTTCCTTTGCTCACCGATATAGACATATAGAATTATTACTGCATGCAAGAATGTTTTAACATGATTCATTTGATGGGTACTGCTTTTAACTACTACTAAATTATTATATATTTTAAGTAAGATGTGATTAAATATTTAAAGTCAGTATAATATCCTTCCAGATTCCAGTCGTTCAGTTCTAATTATTTTCATATTCATTGTATAGGTATGTTAATTACAGAGTAGTTAAACCTTAATAAAAACCTTAATAAAAAATTCATGAAATGATTTAAGAGTTTATTTTTGCATATTATAGCTCCAGGGATGCTAGGTGATCTGGATGTGGAAAGGGACTGGCTGTCGTTTAACACCTGAATCAGCTTGGGTTTAGGTTCCAGTGCTCAGGCGTAAAACAGTGGTGTTTAAAGGGAACTCACTCTTACTCTTAGGGCAGACTCTTCTTGCTCTCTCTCCACCTTGCTTAGTCCCTTCCCGTAATTAATTTAATTCCATCTGCATTCCAGCACACAACTGCTGCTACTTATAGCAAGTTCACTGAACCAACTCCCCGTCAGCACACAAACCTCAGGTCGATCACATGACCATCCTGTTCTGCCGTCCATATCCTGGAGCTTAGAGACAGGGGGGGAGAGGGTGAGAGAAAGACAAACCAGAGGGCATGTTTCTACGCAAGGGGGGGGAAACTCATTGCTTTATTTGATTTGTGTTGTTATGTCAGCTGTGTACTTCACATTGGAAAATTTCCAGCTGATTCACACCATAGGTGACTTTTTTGCTCCAAACTCACCTGCCCTTACGTCCGTTCCTGCATGTGTCAATATTCAAACCAATAAATGAAGATTGCTTTTAGACTGAATGATGTTGAAAAACCTTGAATTCAGATTTATATCTTAACCTGTTTGGGGAGTCTGGCTGGGATACAGAATGGTATGTGAATCTACACACAGTTATTTACTAAGGGCTGAGCTCCTGTGTGTGTATCAGTTCAAATGACAGAGTAAACGTCATTGTACTTAGACACTGAACAAGAATAGACCTACTCAAACAATGCTGTTCTTATTATTAAACACTGTTTAGAGAATTTAAACAGTCTGAAAAGTCTATTATGAAAATCTATTATGTCATCCATAGACTGTGTACATGTATATACAGTCTATATTGCTGTCCCATTATTACTCGTGATAATAGGGACAAGCCACATTATGATGACTCAAGACTGCATGGATGAAGACCTTGTACTGGTGTGTATTTGTGTAGAAAAAGAATACATGCTGTAATCCACAATGGCCTTTCAACCCATGAGGATTTTCAATACATGTAAAAGCACTCATGAAACTGGAGTAACGTTAAAGTGCAAGTCATTGGTGGTGCACGGATTAGAGTCGCTATGGAATTCTTCTGTACTGAATTCTTCAGTGTTTTTAATCTCTGTTGATCTCATCTGTAGTGCAGATCCAAGGATGATCATTTTGAGATGTTTCCTGGTACTCAGGGAAGATTAAAACAAATTTCAGCACACACTTATTAAAGAAGCCTTAAGGGTAGTTGTTTAACAGTTGCCCCAAGGTTTGTATTTTACGTGTATTTGGACTGATATGTTTATGCTTTTCTAAGTACGTTGATACACACCATCATCCAATTTATCAGCCATAAGCTACAAATACAGTAGATAGACTTCAGGCTGAAAGGTATTTCTTTAAGGTTCCTAGTTCGAGTTCATAACTCTTCTTACTCAGCAACCTGTTCTGCTAAGATCATCAGTCTTAACTAAAGGAATCATTATCTCAATTATAAATTATTAACTCAGGAGTCCATTTTTTTTTGGAAAAAAACTTCTGAGAATATTGAGCAAAAGGTACATAACAAGAGTAACTGCTTAATAATTGGTTAGAAGGGACTGAAACAATAAACAGGGTTTAAAGGTAAGAGTAACTAGTCGTTTACACTATACTAAATGAATCCCCTTTCTCTTGTTTGCAGTAATGTCGGTCTGGTTGAAGGATGGAGAAGTGCTGGAGGGCGAGGGCAGCGCACAGTCGTCTCCGTGCAGCCCCAGGCGGAGGAGCCCCATTGCGGGCAGAAGGGCCAAACCACAGGGCCCATCCCCCACCAGCGAGGGCAGCAGGCTCCAGCGGGACACTATGAACAAGGCTGAGGAGCTGTTCGACCTGTGTGATAAAGAGGCCAAGGGCTTCATCACCAAGAGGGACATGCAGGTATCCTGGGGCCCATAGCACTAGGGGCCCTTGTCTAGAGCTTTTAGACAAACCCATTTCAGAATTTGTTGCAGGTTGTTGACCAGGTCACCTTGGTTTCTGTTTGTGTGTGGTCATTAGCGGCTACAGGGAGAGCTGCCTCTGACCCCAGAACAGTTGGAGTCTGTGTTCGAGAGCTTGGACCGGGAGAGAAATGGTTTCCTCACCCCTGTTGAGTTTCACACAGGCCTTGGTGGGTGTGGGTGTGAGTGTGGATGTGTGTTAGGTGGAGGTGCCTGTGTGTGTGGGTGTGGGTGTGAACAGACTTGCAGTGGGACACCATGCAAATGAACCATCTCTCTTACACAGGAGAACTGTTAGGAATGGAAGAACATGATGATGAGGGGAGACTGGATCCAGCAGAAATGAGGTTTATACAGCTTCTCATGGAGCTCGGAGCAGATCAATTCCTTAGACAGTACGTGAAACTCAGCTTTATGTCTCTGTAATATCAGTCACCATGGGTTCAATATTTAAAAAAATATATATATTTGATTTGTTTTCATTCTGCTGTTATAGATCTGATTTTGAGTACGTAATGTGTGTGTATGTATGTGTGTGTGTGTGTGTGTGTGTGTGTGTGTGTGTCTCTGTATGCGTGTGTGTACTGTGTGTAGTCAGAGGGAGGTGTTTTCTCTGTCTTGTGGTCTACAGAGAGACAGGCCCGACTTGCTGAGCATGCTGGGAGACGTTCTCTCCCATGCCGTTACCCTTGTGCAGGACTCCCAGAGAGAGAGGGACAGTCTGGAGCAGACACTACGCAGGTCAGCACGTGGACCCTTCTACTCATTCACTTGATATTATATGCTGATATTAGACCAGTTCGTTCACTATGCCTCTGGAGAGAAGCAGTCCTTATATACTGATATTAGAGCAGTTCATTCACTATGCCTCTGGAGAGAAGCAGTCCTTATATACTGATATTAGATCAGTTTGTTCACTATGCCTCTGGAGAGAAGCAGTCCTTATATACTGATATTAGATCAGTTAATTCACTATGTCTCTGGAGAGAAACAGTCCTTATATAATGATATTAGATCAGTTCATTCACTATGCTTCTGGAGAGAAGCAGTCCTTATATACTGATATTAGATCAGTTCCCCCAACCCAAACAAAAGAAACTGTAAAACTAGTCTTAGATGAGCATATAAGGGCAACACCGAACAGTTCCAAAATCAGATCAGTTTTCTGAACCAATGATGTGATTGCAGTGCATGGCAAGTTCCATATGCAGTGGATGTGTGTTGATTCGCTCATGATTTCGTACGACTGGACAGGCGAGAAGATGACCATGACAAGATGGTGCGCTCCCTCTACGAAGACATGGAGAACCAAATCAAAGAAGAGCGAGAAAAGCAAGTCACGCTGGTATGTGTTCATGAGGAGAAGAGAATAGTTTTCACAGTAATAACAGTGATATCAACAAAGGACTTTGATGGGAAATATGATGGTAATGGTGGTGATAATGGATGATGATGATGATCTGATAAAGGACAGGCAGGGAGACAGAACAGAGCAGCTGCTTCAGGATCTGAGGACACGGGAACAAGAGCTGGAGTTCACACTCGCCAAGCAGAGAGAGGTAAACGTAGCAGCCTCACCTGTTCACCACATCCATCCAGAAGCCATTTCAGAGCCTTATTGTCCCATTCTGCCCCCCCAAAAAAGCTGGAGAGCAAGATGGCAGCGCTGGGCAGCGAGCAGGTAGAGGTATGCAGGCAGAACCAGAAGCTGCACCGCACCAACAGCGAGCTACGTGATCAGCTGGAGCAGAGCCGCGAGGAGCTACACAGAGCCCTCAGTCAGCTGCAGTTCCTGCAGGATGCGCTCGTACTGCAGCACAGGGGCAAACAGAGGTGAGGGCGGCCGGCCAGGACCCTGCTTCTCCGATAAACCCACGGGAAGGGAATTACATAGCCCTTCCTCATGCCCTTTCAAAAAGCCATTTTCCACCAATGAGGAAGCAGAACTAGGTTATGTTCTGGTTCATGGAACTGATTTGTGCATATCCACCAAAGTAGACAGGTTCTGGAAGCATAAAAGTTTGCTCCAAGCTGGAACCGAGGAATAGTAGATTCTTCAGCACAAATCATGATGACATGAGGGGGTGTGCTAAGAAAATAAAAGCTATATAGTGAAGTGCCGGCAGATTTCTTTGCAGCGTTTTCGTGCAGAAAAGAGCAGGTAATAAATAAGCTTCAAAAAACAGAGACTCAAAAGAAAATTGATCACCCAGCGGAGCTACAAACATCTGTAAAACAAACTTCTGTAGCAACAACACAAAGGCATCTATGCACTCCTCCATCTTGTTGCTACTTCCGTGTACACGGTGGCATGCCCTTCGTTGAAGACGTATCATTGGTTGAATAAAAGGTGGTGCACATGCAGATACTGGTTCCATGTTGGTGGAGAAGAGGTTAAAGTGGTGGTTAAGGACTGTATGAGTGTGAGAGCAGCGAGGTCTGCCGGAGCTGTAGTTTTTTCTCACAAGAGTGCAGCCACCTTCCTGCTTTCTCACCGCTCAGCCCGTGTTTGTGTTTCTGGCTAGGGACATGCTGAAAGTGTCCAGGAACATGCAGAAAGAGCGAGAGAGCTTGACGAAGCAGCTGGATCTGCTCAGGTAAGACCAACGGAGAGGTACAAGAGGTGTTGTGTCGTGCTGGTGTGTCTCCAGGTCTACCTACAGGACATGGCCTGGGTTTATTTGCTTTTATCAGTCAGCTAGGTTGAGGAGAACTGGATATTTTACAGCTGAGGAACATGTATGAGAGCAGGATACTACATAGAGCAGGGAGTTCCTCTGGAATTTAGCCCAGATGTAACAGTAGTAAAGATACAGACACACAAAGGCAAGAACTTGCAATGACCAAAAGAGATGCCCTTTTTTGTTCTTCTTTGTTCATAAAACCTTTGTCTTTCAGCATCTTGAAATCACTCCATTATTGTCTCTTTTTCTCAGGGACATGAACAAGCGCCTGCGGGACGAGAAGGATGCCCACGAGGACCAGAAGAGGGTTAGTCACAGACAATCCTTCATGGGTCCCCTCCTCCCTTACCCACAATGCCACTGTGGGCAAGGCACTTCGCCCTGGGTGTATTCCTTCTACCCATACTGAACTGGACTCTGTGCTGGGCCTCCTGAGGTTGCTCCTGATCACTGATACACCACTCTGGACAGTGCTATGCATGCCTTTCCCTTGGTCAGTGGACACCAGTGAATCTTCACCTTCTCTCTTTATATGTGGCTGTGTTATGGGCTTGTGCCAGAATAATGGGTTTATCCTCTGCAGGCAGAGGCTTACCTGTACTGAACCTGGAGTGTGAACTGCTTTCTTACCTGTACTGAACCTGGAGTGTGAACTGCTTTCTTACCTGTACTGAACCTGGAGTGTGAACAGCTTTCTTACCTATACTGAACCTAACCTGGAGTGTGAACAGCTTTCTTACCTATACTGAACCTAACCTGGAGTGTGAACTGCTTTCTTAGACCTTGACAGAATGAACCAACCCAGTGTAAATCTGAAGACTCCTAACATTTAAGGGATGGTAATACTTAGGCAAATATTGAATTGTTATATTTGTTATAACCTGTTGAAAGGTTTTTAGCTTTTAGTAGTTATACTGTGTCTGAGAAAACCAGCATTTTGAATGTAGGATACTGGTGCAGGAAACTGGAACTGTGGCAGATGATCCAAAGGCACAAAATTCGAACCACAATGAACATTTTTATGAAGCTATAGACATGTAATGGGTTACTTTTCAAGTGGTAAGACATTGTTAGAAACACACAAAGCCATTTTGAAACTGTGAATGTAATAGATGTTTTCAATTTAAAAGCTTACGTATTTTGTATGTATTGATGAACAGAAAATGCTTTCCGTATTGTGTCTGTTACAGAAGTCTGTTTCACCATAACCTATCGCACCTCACATAGCCGTGAGGATAATTTCTGTTATTATTCAATAGAAAAACAAGATAAGAGCGTGAGTAGCATAGACAGAATGCAAAACAAGCCGTAATACTCCTCCTGTCTTCTCAGTGCCAAAGCCCGTGTCTTCCAGAGTCAGTTTACTGGAATTTCACTATTTCACTTTGACTGGCAACCCCACCCATGAGGTCATAATGCCTCCCACAAGCTCTTAGGGAAACACAGTCAATGAAACTGTAGTCGGTTCAATTGCTGTGCATTTCTGCTTATCTAAACCAGTTTACTTACATAACCTGAGTGCTTCTTCCTCATTCTTTATCAGGGAATTGTTAGCGCCGTAAGTGCCAGCACCTGCTGTAGGTGCCGTCAGTGGCCCCAGCAGAGGTCGTGCTTAACGGGACAAATCTGCTGCTGTTTTTGTCTCTCCATCACATGTTCAGCTTTTATGTGGTATGAGTTTAGAAATATGGGATTCATTTCCTGTGCTTCTGTTCAGCCACTTTGTTGCAGGTTTCTCTGTTTCTCTGTTTCTTTGTTGCAGGTTTCTCTGTTTCTCTGTTTCTTTGTTGCAGGTTTCTCTGTTTCTCTGTTTCTTTGTTTCTTTGTTGCAGGTTTCTCTGTGTTCCTTAGGGTTTGTTTTGTCACATTAAAATATCTCATAAACAAAATAGAAGATTCATACATCTGAAAGTTTGTAAGACTTTTGTAAGTCTTCAGTTCATGAACACATGGGTGTGTTTTTTGTAGAGTGACCACAGTGCACAATAAAAGTTTATTGAAGGTACACTTCCTTATCTGTGTTCTTATTGTGCAAGAGAGCCACAGACCTTCACACACACACACACACACACAAAGACACACACAAACACACACATACACACACAAACACACACACACTTAGACTGGTAAGGTATTTCTACGTAAAAAAAAAACATCAGTAATTTTGAAAACAAACATTTAACCGTCACATATGGGGGACATGCAATTAACTTCTTTATATGGAAAACCACATCTATCCAGTTTCATTATTTCTTTGACAGTCTCGTATGTATGTTTTACATTCTACTTCTAAATTTCATCTAAAGACCAAATATGTCTGTCATGTTTCATGGACTGTCACAGATGCCTAAGATGAAGACACCCTTAAAGAAGGAAGGGTCAGTGATTGGAGACTATGTCCTGACTGAGAACAAGCAGGTCGACAGGTGGGTTTATTTAACTTTAGTACAGGTGCTGGTCATAAATTAGAATATCATGAAAAAGTTGATTTATTTCAGTAATTCCATTCAAAAAGTGAAACTTGTATATTATATTCATT
>JAOXYF010000007.1:8966880-8991950 GCA_028565775.1 Sternarchorhynchus goeldii | reverse complement strand
TATATATACATACATATACATACATATATATATACATACATATACATACATATATATATACATACATATACATACATTCATATACATACATATATTAACTTTAAGGTGTTGGCTTGGATATATATATATTGCCAAACTAACCCAGCTCCAGTACTTTGGAAAAGCTGACTGATGTTGAAGACAAATATAGCCTGAAAATTCATCTTCATTTTAACATGCAGGAAAACGCAGTGAGATGATTTCAGGCTGGAATCTGTCATACATCCTGATAAATAAATTACTACATATACCAAAATGAATTACAATTTAATTACTACACACTACACTGTAAAAAACAACGTACACCAGCGGAGTGGTGTGATCTAGACACTTCTTTTTAATTGGTGTTACCTGAATAGTACTAAATAATACTTGAAATATGTTAATACTCGTTAACATATTAAAACGTTTTTACTTTGATACTGAGGTTGGGTACTTTCAGCCACAGAAGATCTTTTAACAAACTGGGCCAAACATACAGCAAGTTTCAACTACTGTTAGTATCTTGATTTGTTTTCCGTACCTTTCTGTTGTGTTTCCAGTGGCCTTTCTCACAATTTTTTTTAAAGAAAGCACAGATGATGTCTGTATATTTTGTGTATGTATATGTCAGTGTGGTTTATGCTGCATTCATAAACTAACACCTGCCCTTCACTAAGTGTCTGGTTACTCAAGAAAAGAGCCTGATTAACGGGGACGCAGTGAACACAGTGATCATCTGACTTCAGAGTACAACGGAGGCATCAGTAGTGGTAGACTACTCACAACAGACGCAGAAGCCTGTCTGCGATACGACCTCAAGTTGGAGCGTCTTGAGAAGTTCTTGCTTTAGTATTCGTTTCTGTTTGCTACGGCAGTGTTACTTTTGCTGCATGCTTGTTACTTTATGGAGAATAAAGCTTCTTCCATTCCAGTACCGCCCTCCGCTCCCTTACTGACGCCGTCACATATACCGCAATATTGGAGTACATTTATGTTTACACCACAATATTAATGTACATTTATATTTATACCACAATACTGGAGTACATTTTGATACTGTGGTCCTTAGGTTCTTTTATAATAGCAGGATACGTGACTGTAGATCTGAAGTATGCATAAATACGATGTTAATGAAAAAACAAAAGATTTCAGTAAATTTCAGTAAAGGATGGAACCACTGGTGTTAATTACTATTATATTTCGTAGCGTTTTAGTTTTTTTGTGATGCGTTCGCACTTTTGAAAAGTAACGTAAGATTTTTAAAATGTAAACGAAACTTTATTTGCGTGCGTAATATGGGGAGTGGGATATGGTGGATGGCGCGTGACACAGCTCTCCAGCACCGCATGATTTCTGTTTAATGAAGGTGTCCGTGCGGCTACGCCACTCATGTGTGCTCTTATTTTAGTGAGACATGTCTTTCTTTAGGGTAAGTAAACGTAATTTGCAAACTGAAAGCCGACAGTGTGGACCAGGATTATGTAGTTATGTCTTCTGCTTTTAGACGTATTGATTAATTATGGTAATTGCTAGCTACATTTGTCGACTTTTCGTTGCCATATCCGTTTCCTCAGTATTTTCTTCGTTGGCAGTTGCAGACGAGCCTTTGTGACCTCTTTGTTATGGCGCCATATGGTTTACTTTGGACAACTGTACTGTAGTAACTATACCGCCGACAATTGTACTGAGAATATTTAGCTATCCCCTTCGATAATACCCTGAACAAATTTAATTGAAACGCCCAGTTTGAGTAAATTGTTCTTTAATCCTCAGGTGAACGTGTATTGAATAGCGAACATAAAGGTAACTTCATCGTCACCACTCTGTTTTTGACTAGAGTGAAGCTCTGCATTGCCCTGTCAGATGCCATTTAGAGGCCACGGCCAGCTGGAGGGATGAACAGATCTCCAGCACCCTGGCCGCTCTGACCGATCCTCTAACAGGAGCACAAGCCAAACCTTCACAAGGCAAAAGTTCTCCTTACTGCCTTGTTACAGGTAACAGAGCTCCAATGTTTGTTGGTAAAATCCACACACAGGAATATTATAATGGACTGAATGTTAATAGTTGTTGCTGAGGTATATCTACATTTTAGGGTCTTGATAGAAAGATTATTTTTGCTTAATGCACCATAATGTGAAACAGTACCCCATTAAGTCTCAATACAAATATATATGCACATTACTTTATTCATTCTGCAGATCCATTGTGTTGTGTGATCGAGCTAGTTGCATGACCTTTATCCCAATGACAGTGTATTCTCACTCAGAAGACTTGCCGTCATAATGAGCCCACCGTGAATGCATCTGTTTTCCTCTGCCAAAGCTGTCCTGATGTTTGTGTGTGCTTCCTCTGGGTGCTCCAGAGTCCACACATCCCTATTCTTGCTTCCACAAATGACTCCATCTGGCATCAGAACGGCCCTGTCAGCTGCTTTTCCTGTTTTAAGTTATTGCTGAATCATCCTGCTTCTGTGCGTACTCTAGACACATAGGCCTGCCAATGTGCGCACACAGACAGATCGACTGCTCTTTATCGTACTTAATTAAGCAGGAGTAGACACAGCAGCGATGATGTGTGTCTGCCGATAGGCTAGTCTTTCTGATGTAGAACGACAGCCATGTTTAGGTTTCTTGGTTGTAATATGTGCTGCCTGGTAATGTATACAGCCCAAATTAATTGAAAGAGCTTCTTAGGCCTGTGTGTATGTGCTTTCTGGGCTAAAACAGGGCGTGTCCACTCATTCACCATGAAGGAAAAACAAAACCGTTCACTGACCGTCTGAATCTCCATGATTATAGGGGCTAGCTGGTGGTCCCTCCGTCTCACTCACTTCTGACTGCTCTCTCCATCTCTCCTCCCTCCCTCCCTCTTTCTCTTGCTCTCACTCTCCCATTTTCTCTTTCTCTCTCTCTCACTCACTCTCCTTGTCTCTCTCTCTCTCTCTCTCTCTCCCTTCCCCTCCCTCTTGCTCTCCATCTCTCTCTCTTCCTCTCTCTCACTCCTCCCACCCTCCCCGTGTCACCTGGCCAGCCTCCAACCCTAAGCCTGACTCAGCACAAACAGGAAGGGCGCGAGCAAGCAAGAGACTCTGTCCTCAGAACAGTGGGTGGCGAGACTCGGCTGCTGAGAGCAGCACAGCAGAGCCTGACAACCCAGTCGCACTGTTTGCCGAGGCACTTAGAGTATCGCCAAGCGAGTGAGTGGAACCTGTGTGTGTGGGCACGTTTTGTGTGTGCGCGACTGTGGCCGTTTGACGTGCTGGAGCACGGGATGGACGTAGCAGTGAGGAGCTCGCTGTTCCAGCCACATGTTTAACGTGTCAGTGATGCGCACAGAGGCTCATGGAAGCCTCAACAGGCAGCATGGCAGGTTGGTCTCTGACATCTGCTCTTCCTGATCCTCACGCTTAGTGTGCTCGTGTCTGCGCTGTGCGCCTGCGTCTGCCAGTGTGTAGAAGTTCGTGTTTGCCGTCCTGGGTGACTGTGTGCTTTTAGGTGACGTCTCCGTTTTCTCCCTTAGACCTGCTAGATGCAGGGCGCGCCGCTGTGGCTAGCAGGATGCCGTTCTCCAGCCAGGAGCAGGACTCTCCCCTCGGCCTGCCCGGCATTGCTGAACTCAGCTTGGGCCTGCAGTCTCTCGGCCTGGCCTGCTGGGATCAGCCCTGGAGCTGTCCTGAGCCTGAACCTCCAGCCCAGCACTGCTCTTCTGCAGCCAGTGAGTACCACACCCCCTTGTATGTGTGGATGTACATTCATGTTTATTCTACTTTTATTGTTTCTTTAGAGTAAATATTCATTGATAAATTCTTTCTAATGGTTCAGTGTGATTTGTGAATGAATATGCTGACGTGATGACAGATAGTTCTGGAGTTTTGGGAACCCTGGGTGTCTTTGTATTTGTATGAGAGACATAGACTGAGTATGTGCTGGAATGATGATAGATTGTTCTGGAAGGTCTCAGCTCAGTCTTGGTGCTGTCTCATATCTCATATCTTTAATTCATGCATGACTAATCACTTTCCCCACGAGCCATGCCAAACTCACCAGAGCTAGCTTTTCTGTTGATCCACTAGCATTTGTCCGGGTCAACAAAAAGCTCCCTCTACTGTTTAAGCTAGGCTTGTCTTTGGTATGATGTTTGCAAGGTGATGTTCACAGACTATACACATGCCTAAATGCGAAGTCCCTGTGTGCTTCACATTTGCTCTGCCCCAATTCTTCTAATAGAGCAGATGACATAGACACTAAGCACAGCACAGCACAGCACCCAAACCAGATCAGTTCTGCTGTCTCATTCAGGGCTAGTGTCACTTCAGGACAGCTCCCTCTGTCTCCCTCCCTCTCTCCCTCTCTCTCTCTCTCTCTCTCTCTCTCTTTGTCTCTCTCCCTCTGTCTCCCTCCCTCTCTCTCTCTCTCTCTCTCTCTCTCTCTCTCTCTCTCTCTCTCTCTCTCCCTCTCTGTCTCCCTCCCTCCCCCTCTCTCTGTCTGTCTGTCTGTCTGTCTGTCTGTCTCTCTCTCTCTCTCTCTCTCTGTTTCTCTCTCTATCTCTCTCTCTTTCTCTCTATCTCTCTTTCCTCTCCTCTCTCTCTAGGCCCTAGATAGATCTCTTCATTACACATCACACCATTTTCATGGTTGACTAATACATTTAGCTAGACATCTGTTAGATTTAACAATAGATCCAATAGTAGTTGTTTTCACTCATTCCTATATTCTGCTGGTGGTGGGTAGCATGCTACCTCTAGTTGGGCTAATGTAAATTCATTACATTTTTTAAACAATTAAATATTTCTTTAACTGGTACCATATGCTTTGCATCTTAGATCCATATTGTCTGTCTGTGGCAGTGCTTGGGTTGTTGGCCAGTCCTCTGGGCACTGCTCTGGACAGACCGCAGAACTATCAGTGCCATGGCTCTCTGGGTGCAATGGACCTGCTGGATCACTTCCCCAGCCTGGCCAGGATTCCTCCAGGGGTAGAGCCTCGCTCTCTACTGAACTCCGGATCCAGCAGCCCCGTCAACTCTGAGACCAGTGGCATCTCTTCTGGATCCGACCACCTGGTAAGCTGCCGTGAAATATATGGCCATGCAAGAATGTCACCACAGCTGTCCAATCAGAATCCCTCTCCTGAGGGCTGGTTGTCATGTGGATCCGAAAAACAAGGTGGTATTGCTTCTCTTACTTAGTTATTAGATTGAATCTGACACACCTCAAAAATAACTCGTTATTTAATGATGATACATTTATTAGAAAACCCATCTTCAGTTTTTAGCTAGATGATTTAAATTGCTAGTTCGTGCACTGGCCTCAGTTTAATGCTTAATGAAGGATCAGCTGATCTGTGGGGTTCTAAAGGGTAGATAGGATTTGATAGACAGACAAGTCATAGAAGCAGTAACAGCCAACCATATTCCATTAACGTTTTTAAAAAGTAGTTTTCCTGTAGCCAGTTTCACTATGTGAGTGACCTGGACCGCTTCTGAATCCCTGGTGCCCAGGCATGAGGCGTAGCACTAAGAAAACATGCTGAGTGTTTCAGAGCACGGAGAGAGTGCAGCATGCTCAGAAACACCACAGCGATGCTTGAACACCGCAAGCAGAGTGTCACTGTGCACCCTCCTCCACCAGTCTAGCCTGCGGATTTCTCCCCCGGTGAACTTCCTCTTCTGCGGTGCCCCGAAGGACACGGTGAAGCAGCCCGTGAGGCACAGAGAAGCCCCTGGCTCTCCTCTCCCTCCCTGTCTCCCAGCAATGTCTGATGGCTCACTGGCTAAGTGCTGGACAAAACCGCCCGCCTGGTCCAGCTGGGACACCGTGGGCTCACCAGACCATTCCATCAGCATCGAGAAGAAAGCTCAGCTACACAGACAGGCTGCAGGTACCGTCCTGTGAACCTAGTAACGTCTGTCACGGCTGGTTTACTTAGACAAAGTCTCATGCTTGCAAGTGCATTTTACGACGTTGTAACAGCTAATGAGTTCTGCCGTTAGTTAGCTCATTGTTGTTGGCAACACTAGACCTAAGCTTTCCTCACTGTCCTTCACAGCAACAAACGAAGCCACATGTACCTGGGCAGGACAGCTACCACCACGCAATTATAAAAACCCCATCTACTCCTGTAAAGTGTTCTTAGGGGGAGTCCCGTGGGACGTCACAGAGGGTGAGGAACAAAAACGTGTCTAAACACGCAGATTCCTCAGCAGAACAATACATAACATAGGAAATACAATACATATACATTTATTACAAATACATCAGATGTGTGTGATAGTAAATCAACTGCTCATTTAAGCATATGTTAAATATATATTAATAGGATAGTGTAACCTTTTCTGGAATTTTAATTTAACCATCAGATTGCAAGCCCAAAGTCCTAGCCACTGGGCTACCACTGCCCTGTAGTTGACATAACCACACACAACAAACCATTTCTACATTCAGTAGTGAACAAAAGTGCTGACTACTGAATGTGTCAGGTGTGTCTTTATCTTTTTCTCTCTCTCTCTCTCTCTATCTGCAGCCAGTCTTCTGAACACATTCAGTGTGTTCGGTCCTCTCAGAGTAGAGTGGCCTGGTAAAGACGGCAAGCACCCCCGATGCCCTCCTCAAGGTAAAAACGAGTGCTGTGGTAAAATCTTGGGACTCTTTCAGCGTACATCACAGTGCTTCATTCATGTTAGAAAGTGAGCTGATCCCAGATCAGTACTCTTCCTCTTAGGTCAGTTTGACCCTAAGTGAGAGTGGGTCAGCTGGTGAAGGAAAGAGAGGTAACAGATTTTAGACCACTGATACTCAGTCCTTGATCACTAAGGACCTAGGTGGCTAATAAAAAAAAAAAAAAACAAACTTAGAAAAACACAGGTGTGAATTCAACAGCCAGAGTTGATTATCAGGGCTCTACACTCTTAGGGCTCTTAGTCGCGGCTAATTTAGCATGAGACATGTCAGTGACGGGATGGGCCAGCATGCACACTAAGACTGCACATACTCTGTAGGTTACGTATACCTAGTGTTTGATTTGGACAAGTCAGTGAAGGCTCTGCTGCAGGCCTGCACCCAACGCCACCCGCATCCAGGAGACTACCTGGAGTACTACTACAAGATGTCCAGCAAGAGGATACGCTGCAAGGATGTGAGTGTGGCCCTCACACATGTGCACAGTGTCTTAACAGTTCACCACAGGGCTTCACGGTCTGCGCTCGGCTGCGCCAGAGGACATAAACCCCCTCTGCTCTCGCTTTCTGCTTCTCGTGTGGACACAGGTGCAGGTGATCCCATGGGTGATCACGGACAGCAACTTCGTGCGTTGCCCCTCGCTGCGGCTGTTCCCCAGCAGAACGGTGTTTGTGGGAGCTCTGCACGGCATGCTGAATGCAGAAGCCCTGGCCCACATCATGGAGGAGCTGTTTGGAGGGGTCACCTACGCTGGGATCGACACGGACAAGCACAAATATCCCATAGGTGTGTCTGCTTGTGAGCCCCTGAACCACACACCCTGTGCCACCATGGTCCTCAGGTTAGATCAGTTCAGCTCACGTCGGCAGTCTTTGCAGGATCTGGACGTGTGACCTTCAGGAACCAGAAGAGCTACCTAAAAGCAGTGAGTGCAGCATTTGTGGAGATCAAGACCACAAAGTTCACCAAGAAGGTAAGAGAGAGTTGGATTTGGGGTTATCATGTTAGGAGGTTAGGCGGTATGCATGTATAAACAGCACTGAGCATGTTCTGCATCCGCCAGAGCAAAATACAAGATGCCCAGACTGTTTCTTTATCCTCAGTTAAATAAATCTACCACTTCATGCTTTTGTCTTTTAGATTCAGATTGACCCATATCTTGATGACTCCATGTGCCAAGTGTGTACTCGTCAGCCGGGCCCGTTCTTCTGCAGAGATCAGGTTAGAGTGTGGAGCTGTCACCCCTATTCTGTAGTGCAATGTCCCACAGTCCCTCCACAGTCTTACAGAGATTTGTGGGGTACAACCATGAATCCGAGACCAGGAAGGTGCTAATCTCTTCACTCTGCTGTTCAGCAGTTACCATGAGAACAGTGTGTTTCCCTCATAAAAGTTCTAGGTTGTGGTCTGAATGCATCAAGTGTTTTATTTTCAATTGTTTACAGGTGATGGGAAGAACTGTTGACTGTTTTGTTTAACAATTGAGTTGAACAGCTTTGTGAACGTCTATTTAACCCTTTTATTTAGGTTCAGTGGTAGTACTCAGTGAGTACGATGTAAGTCTATTTAACCCTTTTATTTAGTGAGTATGATGTAAGTGGAAGTGCCCGTGTGCTGACCATGGTGTGTAACTCCCGTTTCTCTGCTTCACTCTCAGGCTTGTTTCAAGTATTACTGCCGCTCCTGCTGGCACTGGCAGCACTCGATGGACGTGTTGAGTAGTCACCGGCCCCTAATGCGCAACCAGAAGAGCTTCCACTCGTGCTAAACAGACAGCGGCAGCCGTATCTCTGCTGCTAACCCAGAGGTCCCAGGGCTGAGAGGCCCAGCGTGGCCTCGCCGGGCCCAGGGAGGTTAGCTGTGCCATCCCCTCTCCAGAGCTGATAGAGCGCCCGGGAGAGTCACTGTAGAAAGTTCGCGTATTGCACTGCTTTCTCTCTGTTTGCTGTTTACTTGTTCACTAAGGCACTATGCAGAGTGAGGGTCTGGGTAATAGTGACCCATTTGCACAGTTACCCAGACAACCGTCACCATGGAGATAACCCCAGATTTCTGCAGGTAGCAGAAATTTTATTTTTAGAGCTGTTCCACAATTTTAGTTTGTTTTTGAATACCCTGAATCTATATTCATCATACAGGTCTGGAAGCCTGTTATTTTGGCTGGCTTTGCCAGTACCTTATTTTTGGGGCATGTGTGTCAACCACTTTATTTAAGAGTTTGGAGTTAATTTAACCTGTATTTTAAATATTTTTAACGTGTTTACCCATTTCCCCCTTTGTATTAAGCAGAGACATAGGAATATAACCAGATCTGCACTCTCTGGTATTTTAAGTTAGTATTTGCTAGTAGTTTTAACTACCTGGGGGTGTTTGTGATTTTGAAATGTTTGGGGTTTTTTTTCTTAACAAACATAACATGGTTGATGCATGAGCTGTACAGCAGCTCCCCTTATCAAGTACCACACTGTTGGATGCCACTGCTCCAGTATTCTTGCTATCAACGATCAGTTATATATGGTAACAACATTGGAACAAACTTTGACCTCTGAGATTGTTGAGTGTACATAGTTTTAATCAAATTCTTGCACTTTTGTTTATTTGCACTTGGGAGACACGGGAGATGGTGGGTCTAAATCCCCCTCTTGTGCTCTTGTAGATTGGGACAGACTCATCGAAAGCATGACCCTTTAATTTCCATGCCAGTACTGTCATGTTTGTGTTGAGTGTAGGACTGTTAACCAGGACTATTTATTGTAAATGATCATAGATCAAATTCAGCCTAACTCCTCGTTTTTCATTAGATCTAAAGTTCTGTGCCAAAGACCCAAGGGCATGTCCGTGTCTGTCGGTCTGCCTTTTTCCTGTACACGCTTTCCATCAGGTTTGTTGTGCTGAAGTTGTTGCCTGGCCCAGCTGCTTTTTAGAGTTTAAAATTCTCTACCTCATTGGTCTGCAAAAGTTGCCATGGTTACCAAAAGTGGAGATTGTTCCAGTTGGGCACAATAAAGTTGTTGAAGCATTACCAATCTGTTCAATTTATTTCTGCTGAAAAATATATTTTAGCAAACACTGGTTGAGAGCCACACGACATGTGTGGCATTAGAAAAAAAAATACTATTATGCTTTCAGCTTTTATACACATTTTATTAATATTGTATAAACATCTTGTGCAGCTAAGAATGCTACATATGATTTACTAGTCAAATCAAACGCCTTATATAATAACAATTATATAATAACAATTATATAATAAAAGTTAACATTAAATGCTGGACAATGTTAATTAATCCTCCATTGACTGATTCAGAATCAATCAAGAGTGCAGTTCCAAAGTGAGTTTCCATGACATCTCAGAGTAATACAGGATTCAAATTCAATTCCATCAGGAAATCTGCTTCTGGCTTTATCTTCCTGATGGGGTGGATCCCTAAGGCTGAAGACGGACAGAAGGCGCTGGATACCGCTGCCATGTTTTGGTTGTGTGATTAACTATGTGTGAAATGAGATTACTGACACACCGGGAACATCCTCCCGTCTCTCTCAAAAGAGAGGCCTGATGTTATGAACTATAGTTAGAACACCCACCTGGAGTGAACAGATTCTGGACATACCAGTGCATGGAGTACAGGCTTTTAAAGTAATCAGTGTCGTCTATTCATTCTGTATGTTTATTCAGGTGAAGAGTGTGTGTGTGTGTGTGTGTGGTTTTCATGTCAATTCTGACTGTTTAGTGTGAGGCAAACATAGAGCTGCTAGGCCACCAGTTAGCAGTAGAGCTGCCACCAGTACAACTGGCAGCGCACAGTTAGAGTCCACCAGCTGCCCAAAAGCAACATTTCCCGTGATCGCTGCCACTCTGCCCACTCCAGTTAAGAAGCCCAGGGCAGAAGACCTAAAAGAGAATGTAATAACATTAGACTTCATCATACATACATAGCCCATATAAATGCAAAAGGGCTGGCACTTATTCCACATTAGCCCAGGAATTAATTTAATTATTTTTAAATTAGAAACTAGATGAGCGTGTTCAGACCACTCTGAATGTTGAGGTTTAGTAAGGTTGACTAAGGACTGTACCTCTTGACAGTTGCGTGTGTAGCAGGATGGCAGTGAGGATGAATGTGTGGGGTAGAGCTCAATGGAGGTAGTTACTGTAAATTTGTTGGGTAAAGGTCATTTGGTTCAGTTACCGTAAATGTGTGGGGTAGAGCTCAGTGCTGACTACATCCAGAGCGTTCCAGGAGATGACGGAGACCCCGCTGAACACACATGACACCAGGAGGCTCTGGCCTTTAGTTCTCACCTCATAAATCAGAAAAACACTCACACTGGACAGCAGCAGACTTCCAGCTAAGAGACACCAGACAAAGAAGAGGCAAAAAACCCGTCATGTTCAACCATGAGCTCAGATGACAATTCAAGTTTGTCTTTTTATGGACCAGTAAAGTTTAATCATAACCATAGTTTGATAAAGCTAACAGCATATAATAGGTTAATAACCTCAAACAGGCCAATGCTACCCAGGGGTTACATGTGAGTTTATATTTAATCCCAGCATGCAGCTACAATCTAAATACCTGAGGAGAAACTAGCAGACTGCATTTTTACTCACAGAGAAGAATCTTCCCTCCCACTACGTCCATCAGCAGGATGGTAAAGATGTTCCCAGGGAGGTTGGATGCTGCAGTCATAAAGCCTTCCATGTACACTGGAAATAACAGGCATGGATACGTCTTATTCTGGAAACACTGCGGACAATATCGAATTATGGTTTAAAGGTCCTACCTGTAGTTCTGACTGGAAAGCAGCTCTCATTGTAAGAGCTTTGGGCTTGAGACATGTTGGAGCATGGAGAACCTCCATCTTCAGCCCTCTTGAAAAGCTCGGGAAGCCACATCCACAAGCCATAATACCTACAACCCCAAGACGTGTTCACATCAACTTTTGTGGAGTTACTCTAGTAGTTAATGACTATGCCTCGAGATTAACACAAATTATAAGCTTTGGGTTTAACAGTTTAAATGAGTATATGTATATTATACAATACAATAAGTGCTTATTAGTCAAGTATTTCTCATACATACCCAAATGATATACAGTAAAAAATCATGAGCAGGGCAATGCTTCTGGAGGTCAATGGGCGTGTGAACTGCTGGGCGATTGGAGCCAACCCCTGGGGCAGAGAAAAACCAGCATCAGCAGAAAGATCACATGGGACGAACATCACACAACAGACTAGGCAGAGATCAACAGCTAGATATCAGATTCCATCATCCCAAGCCCCTTGTTCCACCAGCTATCATTTCAGAAATGACAGTTACTACACGAAGTCTGAAGGCTACAGAATCCTTTCACTTCCTCGTATTAAGACACATTCCAGGAACATGATTCCAGGTGAGTTTTACACTGTGTGAAGTCCATCTGTAAATCTAAAGACTCCGTCTAAAAACAATACCAAGGGTGGATGTAGGAGGGAGGTGGTCAGGTGGTTCTATCTGGACTTACTTGTTTAAGACAATGGCATACAGACTGAGAGCATCGGTCTCGCATCACTGGGTCCCCTTTGTCCCCATCTTCTTCCAGGATAACAAGTAGCCCAGCAACCTCCAAACATGCAAACAACCCATGACTAAAGAATGTGTTTGTGCGCTTGGTAACTAAAGTAACCAGAGAACATCAAGGCTAACAGAGAACATCAAGGCGAACTCAACCAATAAGCGGAGGTTTAGCAATTCTAATGATTCAACCTTATTTATATTCCTTATTTATAAATCATTGGCTAATGTTAAACAATAAAAACACAAGTTCATGGCATGCAAAACAACATTACGCTCTTAAGTGCTCACTGTTCGTACTGGGAATGATTTGAGGTTTCCTCTGTGGTTGAGTTTGTACATCCACTGGAACACAGCCAGTGCCTCATCTTCTCTCCCAGCCTAGGTGCATGACACACACACACACACACACACACACACACACACACACACACACACACACACACACACACACACACACACACACAGCTCTTTGCATGTCTGCTAAAAAATTCACATGATACTATAAACAGTTGGTATTTCATTGTAAACATGTACATATGAATAGTTTAGTTAAGTTGTAACTTGTCAGTTATGTACTAATAATAATCTGTGTCTGAACGGAGGACACAGACAGTCGTGAATTATGTACCAATAATAATCTGACAGTCGTGGTCAATTTCCAGTGGTTGAAGATCTTAATCCTTAACATTAAGGCACATGCTCTTATACTAAAGTGTAGTGAATTCTTATCTGTATAAATATGAAAATCTTAGTATATTTAAATCTCCTTATAGTAAAGTGTGAATAACAGAATATTATAGCTACCACTTAGCATGTGTCCTTCAACATATGTAGTGATAACGATGTGGACACAAGGACATTCCAGCAAGGAATCCATCATAGGCCAGACACCAGTGCACATAGCATCACAACCAGCAACACACCCAGCCATGCTGAGCTGCATTCACTTATGCCCATTTCCTGTTCCTTTCTTGAAGAGTAACATGCACCCCCACCAGCTCAGGAAACATTAGAAGCACAACCATTTCCTGTTTGAGGAAACGACATTTAAGGTGGCCAAACACCACAGGTCTGTTCTGCTAGCTTCAGAAATGGAAGGGACGTGGGGCCACCTCCACCAGGAAGGACAGCGAGACTACCTCCATCAAGAAGCGAGGGCTTTCTGGCATAACCAGCCTGAAGAGAAAGGCTGAGGTCAGGCTGGGGATGGAGCACACCACCACAAACACCCTCCAACTCTGGAAGTCCAACCATCTCAGGTCAACATGCAGAAATGTCCTGGGGATGATCAACCAGGCTGCACCTGACACAGTTACAAACACATGTACACATATATCTCAGCCTCCTTGAGAAATCTTATACTGTAGTTAGAAGGATATTTTAAAAAAACAAGCTTGAAACCACAGGAATTGATTGTCACTGAGTAATTTCCAAACTCATTTCATGCAAGGCGCTTCACAAACTAAGAAGTGTACCTTCCCATGTATGCTGTGACAACTGTCAGGCATTTACCAGTGCCCCCATCCCCCAACACACACACACAGTTACAGCAGAGTACTGCCTAGCTGGATAAACCATCAAGCTCAAACTAGTAATCAAGCTTATAGATGCATGCTGTACCTTATAGATGCATGCTGTACCTGCAGCTATAATGTTTCCAGCCATCCAAAAAGCAGCCAGAGCACTGATCATGGCCCCTCTGCGTGTCCTCGGCTGGAACTCGGAGAAGTAGGAGAAGATAACAGGGATGGAGCCACCCACACTGCAGATCAAACACACCAGCTCTTATCTGTGGCAGCAGAGACGAGTGATGTCACCCCTAAAGAACCTTCAAACTCTTAGCAAATCTTCTGCAACAGCTTGTATACTTCTTACACATAATATATAATTACTCTGTGGGGGAGGAGAAATTCCACTTTTCTGAGAAATACTTCTCAGTTTAGGGTTAGTCTTAATATATGTCCTGAAAACACACCATAGCAAGGCTTACATGATTACGTCAAGTACATTTTAAAACTCTGAAGGTTACCGGCTGTTTCAGAACATCTGCAGAGCCACTCACCCTATTCCGCTAAGGAACCGTAGTAGCAGGAACAACCAGAAGCTCGGGGCTAAACTGGCCCCAGCACCAAACGTGCCATTCACTGCCAGAGAGATGACTAGCACCCTCCGCCGCCCCGTCCGATCAGCCAGGTAACCCCACATATATCCACCCAGCATCATACCTGCACAGGAAACAGCCATCTTGAGTAAGTCGTTAATACTGCTGGGGGTTGGGGGAGGGATGGGGGGGGGGGTCGGGCAAACTACACTTCACTGAACTGATGCATTCTAACCATGTGGCCATGTTGAATAAATCTTTCTTAACTGCTCAGCAGAATTAGTTTATAGTTAGTATTAGAGGGTCATAGCAATATTGATTAGATTTTCTGATGATGATATTGGACTATATTCTCAGGTTACAACACTTATTGGAACAGTTGATGTGAATCTGCTACTGTATCAAGAGTTCAGAGTAATATCACTTATTCATGTGTATTTGACATTTACACATTAACAGGACAGAGGGACAGAGAGCCACTCCTTAATTACTGTAAATGCGTTTATGGGAGGGGTAGCTCTAAAATAAACACTACTTAATTAACACTACTTAACACTACTTAATTACTAAAACTGAATTTATGGGTGGAGAGGCAGATCAGACCTCTTTATCATCACTCTCTTCCCAGGTGTCCTGTGTGTTTGTCCCCAGTGTTTTACTAGAACAATTTTAACAAGCAACCGAGCAACTGCCTTACAAACAAGCCCCACATTATCAGATATTTCAGTTCTACAGATCCTGCTTGGGACAAACCAAGGGTGTCGCAGATGTGACTGGTAACACATGCTATAACCAGCAAAATATAAAGGATCATTATTGCTCCATTAAACAGGAGTGTGAAATACCACAGAGGGGCTGGACTTCCATCACCTACCGAGGAATACGCTGGCAGTTAGCATGCCCATGTCTGCCGAGCTAAGCTGCAGGTCACAGTGGGCAGTTGGCAGCAGGAAGGACACACACAGTATCTCCACTGCATCACTGGCATTGGCCCAGCCACACACCACCAGCAGAAGAGCATGAGAGAGTCCAAACCCTGAGAACACAGAACACAGGGGATGGTTAACAAGATCACTGTCACTGGATAGCACATTTTAAACTCAGTGATCACAAACTCTTCCAACAATAAGGCAACAATAAACTCCCCAAAGTGTAAAATGGGAAGACGGGTTTTAAAAACTTGACCCAAGATTTTATGTTGAACAAATGTTATTCAAATCAAAAAGATTCAACAATCTAACTGACGTGATAATACCTGCTTCCTCGATGGCCTCCTCATAAGACAGCTTCCTTTGATTATTACTGGAGTTTAGCGTCCTCTCAAAGACAGCATTATCTGTTTCACAAATTTAAGTCAGCTCTAAAAGTAGCGTAAACCTTCCATTTTTACATGTAAATCTAATTATTAAGAACTGCATATTGTACAAGTCGCAAACAAAGTTCATGAACATTTTAACACAACATACTCGGATAAATAAACCATGAACTACGATAAGGCAAACGATAAGGAAATAAGTTAAAATGATACTAAATAAATTAATGTTAACGTTAGCCTACCCTCACTATCGGAATCATGATTTGTGTTGGAGGAGGCAGCAAGCAGGGGCTCTCGAGCTGCACCTCCACCGCCATACGTCTCTACATGTCGTCGAGACATCGAATAATACCGGTAAAAACAACAAAAATTATTTCAGGCGCCCGTAGTTGCACATAACATCGTTACATTAAAAAAAACTCCCTGCAGATTCGAGAGCTACTTATCAACATCGTCAACAGTTGAAGTCCACCCTTCAACTTCCGCTACTATGTTAATGGTTGTAAACAAAGCAGAGGACTGTGGGAAATCCCTTTTGAACGGTCCATACGATAACTAGATTTGAGTCTGAAAACGTATGTTTATTTTTATTCTATTTTACCTTATTTCACTTGGGACTGATAAATCTATTACCACTGCTATTTTCTGCATCTTGTTCACTATTACTATATCTGGTTGGTTCGCTACTAACAGTTTATGTGTCTGGATCTGGTAGTCCCACAGGATGTTACACCAATCTCTGTGGTTTCTTCCATTTGAATGTGGGGATGTCCAGTTCATATGCTTTGGATATGTTCCTGTATATTGTCAGTTGATCAATCAATCGGTTTGTCAAGTATTGGATGGTTTGGAAAGGCATATCCTTGTAGGGTTGCATAAACCTCAGCCAGTGGTACCCAGACTACTGCTACATATCAGGATGAAATCCTCAGAGCCATTGTCAGAACTTATGCTGGTGCATTGGCCTGGGTTCCCCCTGGTGTGGGTCTTATGAGAACAGAGTGTATAGGCGGTTCCTGGGTCATGAAGGCATTGTTACCATTGACTCTAGTTCCCCAGACCTGAATCCAACTGAGAACCTCTGGGTTCTCAATGGACAGAACAGCTCGGTGACTGTGAATGTTTTAATAACCAAAGATTTTTTCTAGTAAAAAATGCAGTATCTGTTTTTGTAACATGATGCTGTAAATGAGCATTGTTGAGTGGTGTCCATGTTTACATATCCACAGTAGGTTTCAATTTAATAGTAAAAATCTGTATAGTGATTACTATAGTGATGTTTAAACATTCCAAGGATTCTGGAAATCAAGGAGATATGAAATAGAGTTTCAGGAGCTTCATAATAGTTGTGTAGTGCTTCTTCCTCTTTGTTTCAGCCGTTGAGTCACGTTCAGATCCCCAGGAAACCCTTAAAGTACAACAAAGTAGGGCAAAGAAATTATATTTATATTTATTACTCATTAAAAGACTGCAATTTATTTATAGTAATTTGTACTTCCTACTTTAATAGTGCTTTGTTTTGGTTTAAATGGAGTGACAAAGCATGACATCATATTCTCAATAATTCATTGTCACTGAGTGTGTTTGAATTTATTAATCCGTTTACTGTAGAAAATCAGAATTGGTCAAGACGATCAACACATGCAGTGTTAAGATAATGGGAAAACTCCAGGTTTACACGAGTCAGACAATGATCAGATTTCTACTTTGCAACCATACAAATAACCTCACAGAAGAATGTGGTTACTAATAGAGAGAGAGAGAGAGAGAGAGAGAGAAGACTTGAATGAACAGATGTGTTCAAGATGTACTTTCTACATGTTAACAAACATCTCAGTTAAATTAGAACTCTGTTCCGAGTCTTATCAACATTTGATGGGCGCACACAGACAAAACATGATAGAACAGTTTAAGCCCCACCTCCATGGCTCCCAGCCTTACTCACCTTCCACTTGGTTTCTTGCATACATGTCAACCCTTCTCTCCATCATATCTGCTAGGACAGTCTCTTCTGTAGGAAGGTCTTTCCTCCTCTCCAATTGCTTCATAGCCTAACAGCAGCAGTTTCCACTAGTACACTGGTGGCTAACAGTACTCGTGGTAGTCGTTGTTAAGCTAAAATTCTTGGACTAGTGTTAAAATAACGTTCTCTGCTCTCTTGTGAATCATTATTTTAAAAAAACTGTACAGTTTACATCGGCTGAACTGTTATCATTAGTACATTTGATAGAGCAGAGTAGTGCAGTTACAGTGTCCCACCAGCAAGCGGCGACGTGCTGCGTCTTTCCCTTCTTTACCAAAGTTTATGACGCTGGTCTCCAGCTTGTCTACTGGAGATTGAATGAAGATGGCGGCCAGTTCAGAGCGTAGTCCCCCTCCCTTTCCCGAATCAGAGGACCAGGAACTAGAGCCCGAGTTAGAGGATGAAGACAGCGATGAAGGAGCAGATATTTTCACAGGCGGTGTGAGTAATTGCAGTTTCTTCTAAGTGAAGAGGCTTGTCACTACAACAGCTCGGACAGTGCGCTAGCGAGCTAGCTTTGATTGTAACTAAACTTTAGGCGTGAACTCATCTAACCTAGCTAGCGAGCTCGTTTGCCTCGCAACCGGCTATTTTGCGATAATTCTCGTCATATTGTCATTCACAAGATTGGTAGGTAGCGCTGCCACGTTGGTTCTGTCCCGAGATGATTAGTTTTCTGGGTCGCTATCGCATTAACCGTGGCAGGGTGGTTCCTCAGGACCCTGATAGCATGTTTATGCTAGCTCGCTAGCTATCCTAGTTGGATAAGGAAACGTGAGCGAACTCGCTTAGCGTTATCTACTTCTGCTTGATTTAGACGGCTGAGGAGCCAACTGAAAAAGTATGTGGAAAATGCACAGTGCTCGTAACGCAGGGTTGGAGCTGGAAAGTGACTTTTGTTTAGCTAAGCTAGTTAACCAGCATTGCTAACCTACCGTTAGTTTCTGGAGAGTAAACTGTCATTTGGAGGAATGTGACCCTTATGATGTTCCCAAATAGGGAGCTCATACCATACGCACTGGTAGTTTTATATGTGCTATTCCCAGGGATTTAAATGTGTTACGGACCTTTGCGTTATTTATGAATCATCCTGTACTACTGACTCAAACGCTTTTAGCCAAGTTAGTAAGAAAGACCGTTAGTGCCAAAAATGACCATTAACACTGTCTGCATTAAGGTTGGGGAGTGGGTGATTGCTTAAGGGGCAGTTAGGCAATTTCTAAAGAAAAAGATTGCTATGTCAAGGAAAGCTGTTCTGTAAAATGTATTTCATTCTCCAACAAATCTGGAAAACTGTCGGTGAATGTTGGCTTTGCCAACTGAATGACTCAATACCTGAGAAAAGCAGTGGTTTGCACACACAGCCAAATGAGTGGCCAAAGTTCTCGCATGGCCAGAGTGCTGGTAAAACTAGCACTGGTCATGTGAGTCTCAGATGTGCTGCATGTACAAACTGCTGTTTGTCATTCAGGAAGCCCATACATGGGTCTTCTGTGTAATGTGTATGCGCAGCTCAGTGCTGAGTTAGTGTCTTTAGTGTAAGTTCTCTTACGCCCCTTAAGTGTTATACATTTATTTGTGTGTGTGTGGGTTTTTTTGTTTTGTTTTTTTTAAACAAATATTGTTAGAATCAGACTATCGTGTCTTAGACATCAAAATCAAACGTTGCATTTTTGTTGTCTCTGTTGATTATTTTTACTGTTTGCCTGCTTTTTGCAGACACTCTCTTCAATGGAGCCCCCTCTTCCCGTGAGCCTCAGTGAGCCTCACAAAGACATGTTCAGTGGACCACGAGCAGAACCCTTTGAAAACCCACTGAGTGAGACGGCCATTGAGCAAGCAAAGGCGGGAAGTGGAGGGCCCGGTAAAGCCAAAAGTGACATCCCTGTGGAAGAGGCTGTCAGCAAGGATCCCGACGACCTGTTCAGTGATCCCCTGGGGGAGTCTGGAGCTGAACCAGGGCCACACACAAACAGTGCTCCTTTACTGGACTTCAGCGAGGAACCACCAAAGAATGATCCCATTAAGAAGGCAGCAAATGCCAGTGATGCTGTCAAAAAATCTCAGAATGACATTTTTGAAGAGTCCGCAAAAGACGACGTTAAAGCACCAGCTGCCGTGGTTCCCGGTGAGCGTGTAGGCGGAGCCGCACCTGGAAAGAAAGTGCTGCGCACTGACTTGTTTGGTGCCAACGATGATGAAGATGACGACAATGACGACCTGTTCAAGTCTCCTCCTGGGGCCATGATGAAGATACCTCAGGCCAGAGCTCAGCCTGACGACAGCTTCCCTCCGGTCAAGTCAGAGGCCAAAGCCCGAACTAAGCAGCCTAACGATGCTTCAGCCAACCTCTTCACCGAGAAGGCCTCCCCAGTGGCACCTAACGCTGGGGCTGCTGCCAAATCCAGCGGTAAGACCAGCTCCAAGGCCAACGGACTGCACTCGGATGAGGAGGACCTTTTTGCTGGTATGACACCGTCTTGGTGATTTGCTCCTGTATTGACTGTGGCTTATTTTGCAGAGATTTTGTTACATATTGGATAGAACTTGGGCTTATTGTGATAATAGGTGTTGTTGTTTTTTTGTCAGCTTTACCTTTCAATGCTGTGCTGTTTGCGGTACTTTTTGCGTCTGATTTTGTGTGTTAAACAGAAAGTGAGTGTGTAGCGCTTGTTGATGAAGAAAATGTAATATCAGCAGGACGGATACAGGAAGAGCAATAAATTCCTTCACACTGGCCTGCCCCTCGGACACTTTATCTTTAAAGAACAAGGATGTTTAAAGGTTTGCGCCTTTTGTGGGTGTAAACAGAGAAGGTGTAAGAAGGGCTAAGACCCGTTTAGCTTCAGCTGTAATGTGTTTTTCTGTCTGCTGCAGTAGTAGAGGGTAGAGGTGTCCCACCTTCTCCTCGTGCTGTTTTTACCAGCCATGTTTTCTTTTGAGCTTTAGTGTAGGAGGCAGACTGATGACCGAGCGGCCTTGCACAGAAGCGCTCTCAGCATTCTGCTCACTTCCAGGCGACTGAGTCAGTTTATCATGCTTGAATTGCAAAATTCCTCATGCCTCCCTCCTTCCCTCTGTCCCCTCTCTACCTCCACACCTCTTTCCCTCACTGTAAGAGGCCACAGTTGAGCTGTCTCTGGACAGTCCTCGTAATGACCGCAGAAAAAGAGAAGTGGTGAAGCCCTCAGAGCCAGTTCCTCCTCCATCCACCTTGGCAAGCACCTCTAAGCCTCAGCCCAAAACGCTGGAGGAGGTGAGTGGTCCAGCCTTGGCTCACCGCTGCTCATGGCTGTCGGAGGACTCAGTCCCACTGTGCTCACACTCAGCCTGGACCCAAGACCTTCCTTTTCTGTTCTAGTCTTATAAACCTGATTTCTCAGAATGACTGCTGATCAATTCTGTTTCTGTCTTTCTGTGTCTCACACTCTCTCTCTCTCTCTCACACACACACACACACACACACACACACACACACACACACACCATATCATATAGCTGGAGGAGGAGGAGGAAGAGGAGGAGAAGGAGGACAAATTTGATTTGAACATTTCAGTGACAAACCCAGAAAAAGTTGGTAAGTTTATCCTCTGCTATTCTGTACCGTTCTGCTTCCATGAATGTTATCAACGTGACATCAGCAAACCGTCCGTGCACCTACCCTGTGCCCTGTTCAGTGGGAAGTGGAGAATCCACGTCAAGCCCCGCGACATTAATTGTTTGATTTATCAGGCCACGACACAATGCTCAACAGAAACTTTCTCCGACATGGTCTCACTTCCCCTTTTTTGCCTTATGGCAGCTAGTTTATATTTCCTGCCCCCCCCTCCCCCCCTCTATGTAGGCCACGGCTGTAGAGACACACTGCCTCACCTTCTTCCACTGGTTTGGTATAGTTCATGGCTGTTTTCTCTAACTTCTTCTGAGTGTAATCTTGTGCAGTAGCTTGTGGCTGAGTGTGTGTGTGTGTGTGTGCACTGCACATGCAGACTGATTTAAGTATGGCTTTCTTCTCACAGGTGATGGTATGAATGCCTACATGGCCTACAGGGTATCAACTCAGGTATTTTTATTTGGTGTATTGTTTGAATAAACGGCCCAGGCTGGGCGTTAATGGTGAGGTTAATGGCTGAGGTTTTGTTCTGTTTTTTTACATTGTTATATCCTGCATGTAGTGTTGAAGGTACTGTGTTGTTCATGTGTCTCACTTTGTGCTCGAACCGTTCTCCCTCTCTCTCACACACACGCACACAGACATCACTGTCCATGTTTCGCAGTAAGCAGTTCACGGTCCGTAGGCGCTTTAGTGATTTTCTGGGTCTGTACGAGAAACTCACGGAAAAACATTCGCCAAATGGATACATCGTACCTCCGGCACCAGAGAAGAGCATTCTGGGTAAGTAAGCCTGCTGGGAAAGAGGGTTGGGGATGCACACTTGACTGTCTCAGGTTCTGCGTTTGGGTTCCGATTAAAATTCCCTTCGGATTTTCGGTCAGTTTGTCTCTGTGCTGGTCCTGACAGGCAAATGTGTGCTGTGTCGGTTTTGTGTAGGAATGACTAAAGTCAAGGTTGGCAAAGAGGATCCGTCTTCAGACGAGTTTGTAGAGAGAAGGAGAGCTGCTCTAGAAAGGTCACCCACGGTTTTAGATCTTTACTGGAGTTGTTTAACAATGACGACGAAGTTATTGATGTAAAAATAAATGGAGCAATTTTAGGCAGCACTGCACGGATCTCATACTCTGAGCATCTCCACAGGTACCTCCAGAGAGTCGTGTCCCATCCTTCTCTACTGCAGGACCCAGACGTCAGAGAGTTCTTAGAAAAAGAGGAGGTGAGGTCCATCACTCTCTCTGATGATTGTAAGCTGTTGGAATCTGCACAGTATTCTAACATCTCCCCTAATGCTATAATTCATTCAGTGGTACTCAAAGCTGAAAGAGAGGCTGTATTTACAGCCTTGTATTTGCTGTGTGGTCATGCTTTGTGTATTCATAGCTGTGTGTATGTTTTGATAAGTTACCCAGGGCGGTTAGTACACAGGCTCTGAGTGGAGCTGGGTTCCTCAAAATGATCAACAAAGCTACAGATGCCGTCAGCAAGATGACCATCAAAATGAACGAGTCCGACGTGGTGAGTAATTACCACTGCGTCGGCTTCTCATGAAGGCACCGTACCGTTCGTGCTTAAACCTGACCGTCCCGCACCTCTACCTGTGGTTCCGAGTGACTGATTGATTCGCGTGATTTGCGCTTTGCAGTGGTTTGAAGAAAAGTTACAGGAAGTGGAAAGCGAGGACCAGCAGCTGCGGAAACTGCACGCTATGGTGGAGTCCCTGGTCAACCACAGGAAAGGTTAGTGCCTGCAGGGCACTCAGCCCCTCAGCTCATAACCTCACCTTCCAGCCGTCGTAATGCAAACACTCGGTGCCCTTGAGGCATTTTTGATTACGGCCTGGAAAAAAAAATCCAGCAGGCCAGCCAGGCTCGGGGCTAGAGGGGAGGGCGTGTCGTTGCCTGAACCGTGCCGTTGGCCTGCAGAGTTGTCCGTCAACACGGCGGTGTTCGCTAAGAGCGTGGCCATGCTGGGCAGCTCCGAGGACAACACGGCCCTGTCCCGAGCCCTCTCCCAGCTGGCAGAGGTGGAGGACCGCATCGAGCAGCTTCATCAAGACCAGGCTGCTAACGATTTCTTCATCTTCGCCGAGCTCCTCGCCGACTACATCCGCCTGCTGGGGGCTGTGAGGGTAGGGAGATGCAGACACGATCCTGCCTGCAAACCATGCTTGGAGCAAACCAACTCCAGTGTTCTCTAGAAGCGCAGCTACCTTGTTTCATGGCCACAGACCGTCACAGATTAAACCTTGTGCTAGGCTGAAACCTTTGTTGTACGTTCAGCATAAACACACTTTCAGTGAGGTTAAAGCTTTAATTAAGAATCTCTTTAAATTAAAGTGACAACAAAAGCTTGTTAAACATGGACAAGGTGTCATAGCTTGAACCAGTTTTTAATTACTTCTGGGGATGGCTGTGCCTCATACAATCATGTTTAAAACTTTAATGTTTGGCCCATAACAAGTGGTTTACCTCGAGGTGTCTGTGTGTGTGCACATGTCCAGGCTTGCTTTGACCAGCGCATAAAGGCATGGCAGCGGTGGCAGGACGCTCAAAACATGCTGCAGAAGAAGAGAGAGGCCGAGGCCAAACTGCTGTGGTCCAACAAACCAGACAAACTGCAACAGGCCAAGGACGAGATCGGCGAGGTAGAACTGGCCCGGAGCCGGGCTCCACCGGCCTCCACCGGCCTCCACCCTCTCCCTTGCCTTGTTTTTTTGTTTTGTTTTTTTTGTTTGTTAAAGTAGGTTTAATAAACTCCTCCAAAACATTGTGCTCAGGACTGGTAACTCTCTGGGTTTTAATATCCACATACTCTGAACATACGGCGGTTCTGTTTTCGAAGCTTCCTGCCTGGACCGTTTCTCCTCCTGACGTTGGCCTACAGTGCACGAGGGTGGATGTGGTTAACTGGTGATGAGTTTTAACAAGTGTTTCTTACCTGTTAGCCTGACACAAGCCACAGCTTCAATCTTGTGTACTCTGGACAACTGCTGTAGACATGAATGAAAACCGGAAAAATAACAACCCTGATAATGAGCAGTGGAGTGGACTGTATAGATTTTTTATTTTGTTCTGTGTATAAGTAAGTAGATACGCATGTCTACTGCGATATCAGGGCTTGCGCAAGTGCGTCCATGTGTGTTAACACCTTGAGCAGACCAAAAAACACCCAAGCATTCAAACGCCAAGCCCTGTTGAAAAGAAACGTAACCGTAACTGGCTGCGGCCACTCGAAACGTAACCATAACGTAACTGCGGCCACTCGAGAGTAACTCTGTCCTGTGTGTTGTGTTGCAGTGGGAGGGCAGGGTTGGTCAGTACGAGCGTGACTTCGAGAGAGTCTCTGCCACCGTGCGCAAAGAGGTCGTGAGGTTCGAGGTGGGGGCGCACAGCATACTTTGATTTTTACTGAGTCTGAATGCTGGTTTTATAAAGATTAGCTTCAGTGTGCTCGTGGATTATAACCTAAGTTAATATTGATTGTTCTTTGTTTTTATGTAACAGAAAGAGAAGACTCGGGATTTCAAGAAGCAAATTATTAAATACCTGCAAACTTTGTTACATTCACAGCAACAGGTAAATGACCTTTCTGTATGTCTGTAACATTGAAATGCATAATTCAATTCTGTGAACCAGACTGTGAAAATAACTCTCTCTCTCTCTCTCCCTCTCCCTCTCTCCCTCTCCCTCTCCCTCTCCCTCTCTCTCCCTCTCTCCCTCTCCCTCTCCCTCTCCCTCTCTCTCTCTCTCTCCCTCTC
>JAOXYF010000007.1:8904720-8963582 GCA_028565775.1 Sternarchorhynchus goeldii | reverse complement strand
TGAATGAATGAGATGTAGGCGAAGTAGCAGCACATCTGTTTGTTCATGTGAAACATTCCTTCACTCTCCCACTGAACACTGAAGGTGCCTTTGGGTTTAAGCATAGCTGCCCTGAAGGGGTTTGATGTTTCAGAATGGGAATGTACTTCCAGTTCAAAACTGCAAGAATCAAGACTTCCTGTATTGTCTTCTTTTGATGACCTTTAAATATCTTCACGCACGTTTAATGGTGCCTTATTTGCCCATTTTGCACAGGGTCGGTTGGCGGATTTTTCCTGTCTGTCTGTCTGTCTGTCTGTCGTGTGTGTGTGTGTGTGTGTGTGGACGTACTACATTAAACCAATCCCTAGTATCTACTTGATTCACCTGACGAACTCAACTGATTTGGACACAATTTAAAGTCTTCAGGAAAAGGTTACATTTTGTTACCGAGGGTTTTTATTCTAAAATGTCTTTACTGTGGGTGTAGTTAGCAGGAAAAATGAATCTGCGTCTGAGTGTTACAACATAACGTGTGTAAAAAGAACAGATTACACTTACAGCTGATCTCTGAACAGCCCATTTTATACAGTGACTGAGCCTGGACATTGGAGTGGAAAAACGAGTCCCAAAGTAATATGACTTGGAAAAGATCTTCCCTTAATCTCAGCTTCATATATTTCTCTAACGCAGGCAGTGTCTTTGGATTTTGGGGGATTTTTCCCTTCCAGTTTTAACAAAGATTTGAAAAGGAAAAGGTTTACACTGTCTTAATATTTCAAAACACGAATGAATGAATGAATCGACCAAACGCTACACCACGTGGAGTGTTTACTAAGGGAGGTGTCCTTATGATCGCCTCATGATCACCTAAGAGCAAGCATGCTATTTTGCTTACTTTATTCATACATTGTTATTCATACATGTAGATGAAAAACGGGCCGTTTTACTTTAGTTTATTTGGATTTATATGGCTAGACAACGATAAGATTTGAAGGGAAATAAAAACGATTGTTACCTATTTATTATTTTTAAAACCTGTTAAGGTTCGAGTTTTAACGCCGACAGATGTAGCCTGTGGGCAGCGAGCGACACACCAACTAAATGCGCCTTTCCACTTGTTAGTGGGAGGAGCACAGAGCTGCGAGGGCAGAGCTCTCTTGGGCTGCTCTATTGGATCTGAGAGCTACCTGTGATGTCGGCTTTAATTTGTAGATTCCCCTGACAACTTTTACCAGAGGATCTTTTCACTCATACGCCGATATTATGAATTATAGATTCTCATTGTGAGTGAACACCAGAGTACTTCTTTGAAACCTATATGAAAATACGCAACTATTCTACAGTCGGGCGATGCTCAGTCTCTCTCCGATGATTGAGGTATCAATACCTTCTATGGAGAGGGAAGTAGATGAATCGGGGAAGTTACGCAAAGTAAGTATGGTGCTATGCATCTAACGTGCGTTGTAAACGAGCCCTAACCTTTAAATCTAACATTGACATTGATATTGTGAGATGACTGGATGAAGCCTGAATTTGTGAATATCTAATATATGATCCCTGTGTCTATGGTATACTATTGATTTAATCTCACCTGTGCAGCTTTACACACATTTATAGATTTGTTTTGAAGAAGGTTGCGTGGTATTTTTAAACCATTACTGAATATGACAGTTTAGCCGGCTTGGCGATTTGCAAGTGTGGTGAACTCTGAACATCTTGCAATAGCGAGTGACAAACCCTGTTTTACTATATGCTTCAGTGAACACTGTCGAATGTAACGTTTAACAACAAGGCGTTAGTTTGTACATTTTACAGTAGAGGCTTGAATACTGTAACTCTTCAAACTTCACATAGGACTGCAATCACAGCAACCGCTGAGTGATCGCTTCTCCAAATCCATACATACTAACTCCGCTCAGTTTCTGACTACTCAGCATACCTTGCAAAGCGACATGTACTGGCAAACTATATTTTCATCTCATTGTTAGGGTGTGAGTTTATTCCACATGTGGCTCACACACCCAACTGAAGAATGAATAAAAACAGAGGTACCTCGAGAAGATTAGAAACGCTGTACTGCTAACATTGATTCTTACAGAGCATTAGAATTCGGTTTCTGAATCTGTTGTGATTTAAGGAACGTAGTTATCGAGCTCAGTAAGTGCTGGGAGAAGTCTGATCTGGGGTCAGTACTACTGTACTGTGACGTTTGGGCCAGGCTCAGCCACCTGCCCATGTGTCTGGCTAACTGCCATATCTTAAAGCCCCAGCCAAAGAACGACGGGTGATTATTCTACTTTCACTCTGCCACTGACACTGTAATATAACATGACTCATGTTATGATTCTGTTTTCAAGCAACATGTTGCTTATTATTTGCCATGTCAATACAAAGAGGATTTCTGGCACCGACACGATCATTTGGAGCAGACAAGTTGAGACGCGTGGCAGTAGTATCAGACACTGGTGAACATGCCCAGATTCAGAAATGTACTCTCAGAGTTGGGCTTTGTAAACTGAGTAATATACATATCTACTAACTCCAATCAGCTGCCAATGTGAGATGTTTATCTGTCAGGCTAAAATTGGAACCTCGTGAAGTGGCTGAATCACAGTCCTGCTGAAGGGTGCTGATGTCACTCAAAGTTGGAATGCCATTCCCTCAACCTGAGAGACTCAGGCACCAACTGCTGCCACAGAGGCACTCAGGAAACAGATGTCTTACCAGCTTCAGAACCCAGAACATGTTTTGTACTGTGATAGCATTAGTGCTGACCATCAAAGGTGTTTTAGAGGCACATATTCAGATTCCAAATATTGGATTTTGAATTACAGACATGGAGTCCTGGGACAGTGGCAGACAGGCTGTTGATGCTGGTCTACTGATTGTCTTCATATATATGAAGATGAACAGTTCTATGGGCCTCATCCTGTTGGAAACATCCAACTCTGACCATTGACAACAATGCCTGCTCTGTGTGTGTGTATATATATGTGAGAGACAGAGTATGTGTCAGAGAGGGAGGGATGTAGGGAGGGAGGGAAGCGGAGAGACTGAATGGAGCTCTGTGCAAGCAGCAATTCTGATACAAAACACACAGCAGGCTACACATAATCTGAATGGCCCCAAGTTTCTCAACCCAGGGTTACGAGCAGCACACAGCAAGTCAGTCTCCAGCTGGCATCAAAGAGATTCCCTTACCCTAACCCTAACCCTTATTACTAACCCTAACCCTTATTACTAAACCCTCACTTTTGACTTTTTAATAGAGGGATTTTTTTTTCCAACCTGTTATTTGCTGCTATTAACTAAGGTCAGGATTTGGCAAGAGAAGATTGTTTGTGCTTTATCCCAGAGTTTATGAGGTATTCCTGCTGTCCCTCACATTCCTTCAGTGTCTCCAGAGTGCTGAGATTTATGTTTGCTAACTAGACTCTGCCCTCTCACCACTGACTTCAGTTCTGCTCACATTAATAAAGTTAATGCAACACAGTACCCATCATATGACTCTTATATGTTTTAAACTTGTGTTTTGGAGTTCTGTGCAGAATTTATTGAAACTCAGCAGAAGTACATTCCTACTGTATGTGTCATCTCCCCTATGGTCCCCAGTGCATTTCACAAGCAGCTTTCTGTTAAGTCTGTTGGGCCCAGTTTCTCCTGGAGCTGTTGGGCAGTTGACTTGAACAGGGGCTCTCTCTGTTTCTTTGTCTGTCTGTCGTTTCTCACTGGTGAGACAGAAGAGAAGCGAAACATTTTGCTCAGAGTGAGAACATATGAAGTGGAAGTGAGTACTTCAGATTCCGGTGTAGTCATGGAAAACAAGAAACTTCAAGGATGTGAAGTCTGTGGCAGTTCTCACTGGAACCAAACACAGCACCACTGGGGCAATAACATTATACAGCACTCTAGTTAGATCTTGCATACATATTTTTGCAGTGCACACTTATAAAGCAGCTGCCAGCCTGACTGTAGTGATCTGTAAACCTTGTGAGGTTTAGCTCATTCCCTTTATTTCATATACAATAGGGAGAGTGGAGTGAGCACAGTAACATATGCCCTGTCACTGAGTTACACTACACAACCCTGGGTGTGATCTGGCTCACCTTACTCCTTTGACTGAATGGCTGCCACAATATCCTATTCAAACTACTCCGACTAATCGCCCAAATGAAAAATAATGGATGCAACTGATATATACAAAATATATCAACAGGAAAAAAAATGGAAGCACATTTTTCTTCTTCAGGCGATAGGCAGATTTGTCTTTAAATTTATGTACGTGCATAAGCTTATTTGGTAAAAGACCACATGAACTTACACGTTAATCTCACCAGAGGGCGCACTTCACCGATTTTTTTGAGTACACGTGAAAGAACTACTGTTCACTTTCTTTATTTCTGCAGCTCTTCAAGATGGAGATTTTGTTCAATGGAAGGAAACATTTTGTTCTGCGGAGGCAGAGTGAATTCCAGATGCTGCACCGGAAGCTCAAGAAGGTTCTGCAGCCACCTGATTTCCCCAGTAAGAGGAACCAGCACTTACGCACAAAACCCCTGGAACAGAGGAGGCAGGAGCTGGAGGACTATATACAGGTGCAGTGAGAATCCCACAGTGCCTCCAGCTCTGTAGTGCGTGGTGATGCAGCTGCAGGTGCATTTCAGTGTGGTTTTCTGCATACAGGTGATCCTGTACCAGAATGAACATGTCCCTCAAGAGTTACTGGATTTCCTGCAGGTGAAACACTTCCATTCAGCGAACAAGATCTGCAGTTTACAGTATGTACCATCCATGGCTGAGTCATCGCACAATTGCACCGCTGTTTGTAAAATGAACCTTTCTGGAGGTGCCTAGTCCTCCACCTCAGTACGATCTGACTGACGTGTATAATGAGCGTTCCACGATTCTTTTTTTTTTTTCCCTCAGTGAAGATAAATGGTCTGACAGCCAAGCACAGGGGTACAGGTAAGAGCCTTGTAAGAAACTTGTAAGAATCTTGTAAGAAATGCACAACATGGTCTCACACAGGGTAAAGTGCTGAATTACTGACATGTTTGATGAAAATGAACAAAAAGCCTTCACTAAAGAACAGAGTTAACGAGCCGTTTTATATTTCCACTTATATGGGAAACTACATACTCTAAATATACCTATCTTGTAGGTGCACTGTACAAGTTTTACAGGAACAGTTTCGTACTGCAGCCTGTCTGATGTCATGTACAGTTCACCAGCCACCCTGGGCACTCTTTATCACAGCTCAGTTTCTGACTACAGGACTTATGCTGACCAGATGTAACTTGATGGATCTTTATCAAAAGGGTAGCGAAGTGTAGTACTGGGAGCGGCTCTGGAATTAATGTGTCAGAAACTGACTATTGATGAAGACGTACAGGACAGTTAACACAGATTGCACATAGCACATAATCAACCAAATTATCTGTTCTAACTGTACACCTACAAGATATTATAAGTACATATTTCTGATGGAAAGGTTGGTGAGTTTCATTGTCCTATAGGTAAAAAAAACAATGGCATTCTTTAAGATAAAGAAATCAAAATGAAATCTAAAATACATTTTATAGAGCTATTCTGGCTTCACTGTCATTCCTGTTCTTACTAAGCATAAAGGCATGTCTGATATCCCTTTGTCATTCTGTACTTTGGAAAACAATCATATCCAGAGCTGATGACGTAGACAAAGTAGGAATTGAAATTAAATGAGTGGCTCAACATGTCAATAAAGAGAAATAAGATACACCTGGAACATTTGCAGATGGGCCAGGAAGACAATGCACAGTGTGCATGTAGAGTTCCACATCTGCTGTGTCTTTAGATCATACCGATCAGGCACAGCATTCCAGACCCAAACCAATAAAATCCTATGGCAGAGTTGCACAAAATGCAGCTCTTCATAGGAGCAGCCAAGAAATCCAGGTGCCTGGAGCTGATCATGTTTCGTTAACTCACTGGAAGTTGGTACCAGTAGACTCTTCCTCCATTACCTTTGTCTCATTTTCATCAAGGTCAGTAGTTATGCATTTTGCACACAAGCTTAATTTGTCTATCTGTATTTACTGAGTACTATTTTGTAAAGTTCTGTCATACAGCAGTTCAAAGATGACTCCTCCTTCGTCTCTGCAGCTGTCAGCTACTGCATCAGAGAGTGGTGGGGTTCTCACACGACCCCTATCTCCTCGCATCCGATTCAGGTAACACGTCATCTCTGTCGCCAATGAATGATTTACTTGACTGAGCAGTTCTGCCTGCCTGAATGTGCTCATTCTGTGAACTAGCGAATGCTAATGTTACATGAGCAACAAGGATCTCAAAGAGGGTCTTATGTTAGTTGACATCCACCGTTGCTGTAATGGTTTCTTTGCAGTTATTCTTACTAAGTTCAACTCATTGAGCTATGAAATGGTTTATGGCAGAGAACACATTGAACTGCACAGGACGTTAGTCATCACCGAGATCCAGGCAGCACATGACCATGGGTCCAGCACTCACAGCAGAACCCATGATGCACGATTATGAATTTCCAATCAAGTGCCTACAGTAGCAGCTGTAACCTAAAAGAAGTAAATCAGTGGTGCGTCAGGCTCTCCTCACACCCAGCTATGCAGCTGAAGCTTTTACACTCCCACAAGCACTGGCTGGAGTGCCTCTGTAAAGCAGTCATAGACACTTTGGAAAGTATGGAGTTGAATATTCCAGGATTAATGCAGTTTTGTATTTTATGCTGAAAAACATTGTCATTAAATGTACTATATTGTGTACAAGTGTAGTTTCTGGGACAGGTCTTCAACAGGCATCCCTGAAGAGCTGGTTTTAATGACTGTTCACCACAAACGCTGAAGCAAAATCAAATTAACAACCCATCCCCCTCTGAAGTGCTTTCTCTCCTACTTTTGTACTTTTACACGCAGACCTCCCAGATATGGTAGTGGCTGGTGTTCTGCAGGGCATGTACCCCAGAGACACCAAGGTGAGCTTCAGGCCCTGTTCCAAATCACAGCCTCCTCCCCATCAGGCTGTGCCCGGCATCGTCATAGACAGAGTCAGCCCCAGCTTCTCAGCAGATGTGCAGAGGACCTGAGTTGGCTGCTCCTCACCGTCAGCTCTCCTGGAGGTGCTCACCTGCTGCCATACAGGCACAAGAAGGTGGAGTCTGTCTGCTGTCGTACCGGATGGAGATAGAGCTCCCGGTATTGATGAGGCTGCCATACCAGCTCGGCCACATGATCCAGTTTTGTCCATGTTTGTCTTAAAAAGCTACAGTGACAGGTTTGCACCATCCCATTTCTTAAAATAGGCTAGAACATTGGAGTGTGCATTACTTAAAAAAAATGATTTAATTGAATTAAAGCCAATTAAAGTAATTGGAGCACAGATGAGGACTAAGGACACTTCCACAGTAAGGGCTGATTGAGCGAGGGTTTTCCCTAAACACTTTCACAATCATCAGTGTGCATCAGCTACTTTAGACTAGAACAGTCGACAGCAAGACGTTTCACCCAAGGCTCGTGCAATTTTGATCCAAGACAAAAGTTAGTCACATTTTTCATCCAAAGTACCAACTGTATGTACAGCATTATGAATCTATATTCAGACCATCAGTTCAGTATTTAAATGTACTTGAATAATTTTGTTTGCATTTTTGTTTAAATTAAATAGTGATTACACGTGTCCGTAGTCTGTGATGTTTTTAAAGGCATCAAGAGTGAGGCATAGAAACCTGTTAACAAAACCTGGATCCTTTATTGAAGATTTGTTTACAAAAAGCAGGTGTTAAATTAGTGAGATTGTGTGGAATGCCTCTTTGAGATGGACCCATAGTGTCTGATGGACCGCTACAGGTGACGGGAGTTGCCTTTGCTCCCCACACACGCCACTGCAATACCAGGGGTCTCAAATCCCCAGAATCCCAGAGTCCTGTTTCTCCCTGGGGGTTCTCTATTCCTTTGCAACTGCAAAAGGTTTCTCCACCTCAATCTTGCCACATTCGTGGATGATGACGTCTTTCAGGGGTTTATCTCTGCCATCGGTTTTTGTTCCCTCAATCTTCCGAACCACGTCCTGCAGAAATGGCCAGCAAGCACACAGTGATAAATGCACTTTGGCTATAGACAAGCCCTTGAGCAATAAAACTACCCTGGGAGTTTGTAAAATTGATCTCTGAATGGTCCAGGGTTCCTCTCCCGAGTCTGAAATGCACACCACTCACCATTCCCTCCAGGATTTTGCCGAAGACGACATGCTTGCCGTCGAGCCATGGCGTCTGCACCGTGGTGATGAAGAACTGGGAGCCATTGGTGTCTTTGCCTGCGTTGGCCATGCTCAACCAGCCTGGGCCATAGTGCTTAAGCTTGAAGTTCTCATCAGGGAAACGGTCACCGTAGATGCTCTTTCCTGTTGGAGCCATTGAGCAGACCCACAGTGCACATTTAATGAAGAGAGAGAAAGGTTATACCAGCCACAAGAAGGGCCCCCCCAATGCAGCTCAGCCCAAACAGGACAAAATGTCAGAAAGGTGAACGTGGGTGCTGAGGCCAACAAGTAAATTAAATCAACAAATTAATTTTTTGCAAGATTAATTTTACCAAGCCATAATTACCTAAAATAAAATCCTTTCATATTTATATCATTTAATTTAACAGCATTACTTAACACAAGCATACAATGAAACCTAATTTCTCAAGTGACTGCGGATATCCTGGGATTTTCGTGTCATACCTCCAGTTCCATCTCCTCTGGTGAAGTCGCCTCCTTGGATCATGAAGTCTTTAATCACGCGATGGAATTTGCTGCCCTTGTAGCCAAAGCCTTTCTGTTGATGTGCAAGTTGAAAGCGTTCAGGTCGTGCGTTTATTCAGCAGATTCTTGACATTTAACTGCTCATAATTTCATTTTCAAATGCACTAGACGAGTAGCTACAGTATTAAAAGATAGAAAATAATACCTCTCCTGTAGCCAAGGCGGCGAAATTCTCAGTGGTCTTCGGGACGGTTTTTCCAAATAGGCCGATAACAATACGCCCTACATCCTCATCTCCAATTCGCATATCGAAGTACACCTGGGAAAATATTAGTTATGAGAATAACAAATAGTCAAACAAAACGAACGCAATAACGCGTCTAGAAACACGAATGAAGTTTTTCAAGAGGACAGAACAGTACTGGTTTAGGCTAATTCGCCGCACACGGAATTGGGCAGAAGATAACGTGGACGTGGCCTATGCGCCATTGCTTGCAGATCTCTGCAAATCCCTACAGTATTTTTAAAAAATCTACGCATTAACGTGCATAAGCAAATAAGGCGAGGATGCACTTCAGTAATCTCAATGGACTTCAGTGGCGGACAGATTTGATTTTACCGGTTGCTAGATAAAGATTCCCGTCCTCACGTAACATTGTACATCTAACTAGCTAGCGACCTCTCAAAACGAAAAAAAAATGTGAAAAACGACAGACATTTTTGGACCTCACCATTACAAAAAATAATCATATTTGCGGAAATAATCCATGTTAAGAAAGTTAGCTATGGTAAGCATTGTGGAATTAAATGTTCTTATATGATTATCATAAAGGCCTTGTTGGTCTGTTTACCTTAGCCGTAACTTTGGGTCCTTTCTTTTTCTCATCAGCATCGGAGCCATTTGGAAAGAGCAGGAAAATTACAGAACCGACTATAACTGTTACGGCTACTAAAAACTTCATTTTTCTCTCACAAATCCGCAGCATGAACGACCCAAAAGATATGTGTGGCGGACAATGTTATGGCTAAGGCTACGGGGGAGGGGAGCGTGTGGATATCCGGGGAGGAGATCTGAAGCACCACGCAGCCAAGTCCCAAGTTCCCGTAGATATTGCTACTATTCGATATAAAACTGCCCTTGTGAACTGATCTAGGACGTCTTGTGCATAGCCAAGAACATTCACATATCCGTGCGGAAAAAAATAGAAACCGGTCGCAGAACAGCTGCTGACAGTTGAAGCTTCTTCCGGATTGCAGTTTAGGCGACGCATTCAATCACGATTGGGCAAGAATGGAGCGTCATAGAATTATAAGCCAATAAGAATGCGAAACGCGTAAAGAGTGGACAGCCCCAAAACAATTACTGCGATTTTTACGCTAAAGCGTATAGATCTCTAAAGGAGCACATAATTTAAGACAAAAGAAAAAGCACGTATGCAAAGGCTTTAAGGCCCCATTATCCTACCGACTCATTCAGATACATTTCAGAACATTCCGATAACAGGAAAAAAGTTAAACAAAACCAGTGTATTTGGATTACTAGTCTTCTTAAGAGTGACTGATCTTGCGAAATAGCATTCTCCCAAGTAAGCTCTCAAGGAAGTGTGCGAGATCACAGACCTTTTTGAATTTAAAGCAGGTGTAGCGTTCGGTACCGTGAAAATGTCTGATTGTCCAACATAAAGAGCGGCAGCAAAGTCCACTTTGCCTTAGGAAGACTCTAGCTTTGTTATATAGCTCTACGTTTTGTAGAACCATAATGATTCGTCATACTTGGACAGGAACTCATTCAGAGCCAAGAATCAGCATTTAAGGCCAATTTTGAGTGTAAAACTTTTATATTAAAATGTTAGGAATATAATACAGACAATATGAAGTATGAATAGTCTTCTCTTTATTTATAATGAATATAAAGACCAGTGTTCAAAAGACAGACATACAATTAGTTACCTTAGATTACATACTTTCAAAATGAAAGTTTATTTAAAAAAATGTACACAAGGTTTGTAAAACGCACCACATTTCCAAGACAAACACCTTACACATCTAACAAGTTGATTGTGCAAAGTCTAGATCCAAAATACTGAGCAAAAACGTCAGGATGGCCATTGTAGAACTGTGCCAGGAGCCGATTCTTCTCCTTCATTGAATACTTTGGGTTTTCATCAATATTCCTGAGCAGCACAAACAACTCACTCTTTGTTAGATCTTTTACAGTGTCTTTGTACAAGTTGCTTGAAATTTGCTGACAGAAAACAGCATCTGGGGGGGGGATTTAAGAAATAGTTACCAATTTGTTCCAATTAATTTAATCTTCAGAGTTGGTGAGTGTTTACAGATAACCGATCCACCTCAATTTAAATATTCAAGTCAATGCATCCAAGTGTTAAAATAATTGACCTACTGTTCGTGTTTTCCTTTTTCATAATGCCATCCAGTTTGTCACTGACCAACTTGTGCAAAGAGCCTGGAATCTAATGAAATACTTCAATTTACTAAAAGCTCACTTAAATGCATGCAAATCCATAACAAGCAATGCATAAAGTGATAAAGTAGTCAATATCTGATTTCTTGAAATAAGACAAACAAAACACAAAACAAAAGCACTTAAAGCCTTAATGCCCCTTTATCATACCAATTCATTCAGAAACATTTCAGAACATCCCAATAACACGGGGGGGGGCTTACATCATTAAGTAAGCTGTCAAGAAAGTGTGCAAGAGATCACAGACTTGTGAATTTAAAGCAGGTGTAGAGTTTGGTACCTTGAAGATATCTTCATGGTTGTCCAACATGAAGAGCAGCAGCAAGTCCACTTTGCCCTTAGGGAGACTCTTGCTTTGTATTATGGCTCGACAAAATGTCTTTTTCACCATCATCCGATTCTCAGTCTAACAGGTGAAAAGTTAGATTAAAAGAGGAAAAATACAACAAAATGTGTAAATCTCAGAATTGGACCCTTCTTCCATTGCAGTCTTCTCCAGCCCACTGAAATGGAACAGACCTAGGCCCCATTTGTAAGCAAGCAGATTATTTTTGCTACATTAAATTTGCTGGCTTCAGGTCAGTGGTGCAATTAATTAATGGACAGACGGCACATGAAGTCTTATGAATTAGCCACCTTCCTTAGCATGCCATGAGCCAACAGCATGACCCAAAGTACTTTTAAGCTTGGAGATCTGATCACATCAGTGAACTCTTAATGCATCACAATGATTCATGAACTACAAATGTGAACCACAACAGCTGCTGAGTGAGGATGAGGGTCATGCGCATTAAGACAGTGCTGCATGAGCATGTGAACTTGATCGACCCAACCCTCAAAACCGGACTGCAAGTATAAGGCACAAACCTCTTTGTGAAGGCGGATGTGTTGAGGATCTGCAGCCAGTGACATGAAGCCCAACAGCCTGTACAGCTCCTCTCTGCTGGATGCAGGGAGCAACTTCAAACAGAGCTGCAGGACCTCCAGAGCTGCCTGAACCTTCCCATTTACTGCAGACAAACCAACAGCACCCATATACACATGCATACTGAAATTTAAGGCTTTGTACTCATTCATGGGTGTTCCAGAAGTACAAACTTACCCAGACGTTCAGTGATCTGCGTGTAGACGTCATTCAAGGTAGTAGGGAGGAGAGGTAGCGCGTTAGCCTGTCCATAGTGTTTAGCCAGAATGTCAAACAGCAGGGATTTGCTTTGCTCACTGCCTGGGCAACTGGTTTGGTCACGTTTTTCGCCATCCTCATCAACCGCTGGTAAGAAGCCAGGCAACTCCCTGGTCACTTCAACCACTTGCTGGTCTGGGAGGAAGTCCAGTAAGTCTAATGCTGCAGAGAGCCACTCGTCTTTTCTGCAGAGCAGAAGAACATTTTCTACTCTAAACTCACATGGTAAACCACCTCTCCCATGCACACAAAAGCAACAATATTTAACACACACACGTTGACGTCCAAGTTTAGACCAATCAGAGACTCCGAATTTTACTCAAACATTAACTTGTGGCTATGTTGACTGCAAGTCCACAAAGGCAACTGTGATTTTAACCCACTGCGATTCCTTAAAAGCCTTCAGAATTTCTCTGTCCAGGTAGTTACTAGTGAAGAGTACGTCAGGCTCGTTATTGTGTGTAGCGTGCCAGTCTTTGCAATGTAAAAGTCCATCCAGCAGGGGGAGCTCAATCAGCTGCAACAACCGCAGAACTGTCTGCTCTTGCCATACTTTATTGACCACTGAGAAAGTGAGAGAGCAAGAGAAAGAACCTTTAATGATTGACAAGTATTGTCCATCACCACACCCATAAAATTTCACTCATCATATCCTTTTTTGTACTACAAATGTATGTAAAGTGTCTGCATATATTTGTATTAGACTTAAAACTAAAATGGTTGGGAGATGGCCACCCCAGTTCAGGCTCATTTGACTAACTGCTACCTGACGGTGGAAGTGTCTCAATCTGAAGAAAGCTGGAACTAAGGTCAAGTCCCTCCAGGAGAACATCCATAATGTGGTCTGCTTTGACTGGAGTACTGTGGGAGAACAGCAGGTCATCCTGCCTGTAATGTCATCCAAAGGTGAACAATAATACAAACAGTTTCAAGTCTCATCCTCACCTTTACAGAACAAAACTAGTCTAAATAAAAATCCACGTATGGAGCAGGTTTGTCTTACATGGCTCATTGCTGTGAGAACAAATAAAGTGAGGTTCATTCCTCCCATACAGACTAGCTTTGCGAGATATTGGGACTGGAGCAGCCGAAAAGTATAGGCGTTTAAAACTAAAAGGTAAATCACCTGTACGACTGACTGTGGGCATTTCGTTGTTCATCAGTGGAGAGAAGGGGGGTTTCATCAACGCTCAGGAATGAGTTGTGCGTCGTATTAAGGAAGCGATACAAGCTACAGTCACTGTCCTGAAACACGCGCATCTTACTGTCCTTTGAGAGCGTTTTACACGCCACTGCTTCAAACACCCTGCAGTCCAGGAGGGTTTGGCACACACGTACCACTTTAGCCCTGGGAACCTCGACGTCCCCCAAAATCTTGCTCTGGTTTATGTAAGCATGCATCACGTTCACCGCGTCAGAGCCCAGGAAGCAATTGCTGTGAGATTTCAGGTAGTGACGTCGTCGCTTCACCTTCACCTCTGCTTGGAGGTGGTTTATAATTTTACTCCAAATGATGTTGGACTGAAATGGCTTACTGACCATCCTGTGATCTGCAAAACAGCAGCAAAAAGATCCTCAGCTGCATTACGCGGGTAACAACAAACAACCAACCTCCTGTTTCACGTTAGACACCAGTCTGTACTTCTGCTCTAAAAAATGCTAAAGTAAAATAAAGCAACTGACAAAAGAAAAAACACACACTGAAGTTCGGCTTGCCCAACACTGTCGAAGACCAATGTAGTGTCCGTCCCCCACCCCAAAAAATTAACAAATATCCCACATTTTTAGTGACGCGAAAATGTAATTAAAATAAGTAATTAAGCTATGAATCCGTTTAATGTTTCCCGATCTATTGCTAAGAGTTTCTGTGGTACTGGAAACCGCATCGGTCAAATGGCTTCTGCATTCGCTTTACTTTACCAGTAGGAGGATGCATGGGACTGTACAATTTCTCGGCGAGATTTAACGCAGCAGCCCTTTCCCGTACCGTGGCCATAACACCGCTTTCGCACAAAGTCACGTTGAGTTACGTTACCCAAACACTCTCCAACTTTAAAACGCTTGTTAGCATCAATTAGTCAGATCTCGGGGCTGTTGGCTTACAGCTGTTTTATTACTCAGCATGATGGGCTGCAACAGTCAACCAATCCGCGTCGAACAACAGCGAGCCCTTTACAAAGAGCTTTGACTAAGTCTACGCGCCAGGTGGCAGCAAAGCATTTCGACAGGCGAGCGTGTTTTTCACCACCGAGTTGAACGGCTGCTGCGATGGACATTTATACTGAATAAAACCATACGCCTTGTAATGACGTTAGCCTCTCTGTTTTAATTTGTCTTTTTTGCTTTTTCCTAAAGCTACACCTGTCCGGATGGAGGGCGAACGGCGACATTTGACAGAGCAGACTTGCTGCATCTGATCTGCGTGTAGTACTTACTGTCCTAAATGTCTCATCTCCTCTGTCAGCTTTGTGATGCTGCTTGTCACTGTTTTAGCTGACCAAGTGGATCAAGCACATTCCCACTTTAGTTCTAGGAACTCTAAAAGTTGATTTATTTTTAATTATAGCAGTCATTTTGGCATTAGTAGTGAATTCAGCATACATGACTCATAGCATACTTCTTTGTCACTGAGATTTCGAATTCAGTGTGAGACCTCTAGCAGGTCTGGCGTTTGCACTGTTGTATAGTTGAGTTGTATAGAACGTGTTGAAAACTTAAACTGAGTATTTTCATATGTTCTATGTTTACTTTTGCAAGGCAATGCAATAAAGGGATCAGAAAAGATGTTAAAAGTTATAATCACATTAAAAGACTCTATCTGTGAATTATTTTCTTGTGCCCTGTATTTTCTGACAGTATGTCTGCGTGTGCTCTTATATACACCCTTTCAACTGTTCTATTCTCATCTCTCTGCTGGCACTAAACTGGATTTTCCATCTATGAAGCAAGACGATCCTTGTCAGTGTTCAAAATATGAGATATACTTGTGAACTTATGTCAGCAGTGCTGTATGCCGTGTACATAAACAGGGTGTTGGTGAAAAATAAGACTCAGAGTGTGTTTGTGTGTGTGTGTGTGTCTGTGTGAGTGTGTACGCATGTTTTATACCTTGTGTGAACTCGGTGTGCCCAAATGAACAGGCAGAACATGTACTTTGTGCTGCACCCCCCCACCCCCCACCCCACACACACACACACACACACACACACACACAAGTCTCCTTGGCTATTAAGTTAATATTACACATTTGAGGTAGTTACGGTAATGGTTATGGTTATACATAATGTTAGGGTGGTCTCTGTACCAGGTGCTTTAAGTTTAAAAAGGACATGTGTGTACAGTAGTTGAATACAGTAGAGAATATAGCAGTGAATGTAATAGTATTTGATACTTTGTGACGGATGCCTTTACCTGTCAACAGAAAGTCCCACTGGACTTTATGATCATCTGGAGACACGAACCCTCAAACAACACTCTGTAATAAACAGTGCTAACCATCTAGGTACATGTTTAACAGTAAAAGGAAACACACTGTAGACACTTAATAAAAAACTAGCTGGGCTATTTGCTTGTGCATTAAATGACACGTTTGTTTGTCCTTTCTGAGGAACGGCAGACTCATCTGGTCCTCTCACTGGAATTCATCACATTGGTAAATGATCTGATTTCCAAGATGAGGTGAACTTGACGTGTGTAAAAGCAGGTCATGGCAGGTCTAAGAAGTTCAAACTTCATTCATCAGGCTTGGCTCCCTCTGAGGTTGCATGATACCCAACTATTTGTCCACTTGGGAGCTATTTATGAACTCGCAGGAATCCTTTTTGAATCTCCACCTCATCTCCAAGCGCTCTCGACAAGGCAGGGTTGTGATTCTCTAGAAACCAATATCCCTTAGGAAAGAACGCTTATTCAGGGCTTATTCTGCTTTTATGTATCCAGGTAGTACTATATAACCTGGAAGTCAAAACTAGATTTAGAGTTTGTACTGATCATGGTTTAGTGTAGGCTTATAGTTAGGGTTATAATAACAATTTAGGCATAGACTGTGAATTAGTGAATGATTAATCTTAGGGTTATGGATTACCAATCTATAATTTCCACACAAATATATCCCCAGAAAAGCCTGGAAAATCTGGAAATAAAGAGACCTAGATACACTTTTTTTTTTAACTAGCAATGGCCTTATGTTTACATAGAACAACAGTAACGAGTCTATGATAAGCTTGACTGCAGCTCATCACTAAACCAGCCGTCCATCACAGGGCCTTTAACTCTGTTCCCCCCAAAAAACGAATCGTTCTTTTACTCCAATGTAGGGTGTTGCTTTTCTTCCCATGTCAACATAGATATCTCAACAAAATAACGTTTTCCATTACACTGCCTGGCATTTATTTCGCCTTGTTTTAGTAAAGAACCATCTCTTCTCTATCAGTATATCTGCCTCTCTCGCTCTGTCTGGTTATGTGTGTGAGGGTGATGCTCAGCTGCCATCGCTCCATGCAGATACTGCCGATGGTCTGGAATTATGGCAGTCAACAGCTTGTGCCAAATGCCTGCAGGGGCTCAAATACCTGAAGAAAATATCTTCAAAGAAATCTTTGTGGAAGACCCAGTACAAAAAAAAGCTTCAAATTTCAAGGCATGGATTGTAGACAATGAATAATTCACAGACCTTTGTATTCACAAGGAATACATAAAGTGTTTTTCTGTATGTCTTAAATCTCCATTGGCAGATCAGACAACACTACTTTCAGTTATTGCTGCATTCTTCCCTAAGATGTACTTCTAGTGCCCTGACCAGTAACCATCAAAAGGGTTCATGTAACACTTTGTCAACAGCTACAAATACATTGCAGTCTTTATTTTGTCATTTCTTATTTGTTGTGCCAATGCATAAAATGTATTTCTAGAACCACTTGTTCCTTTTACCCACGTTTTAAATAATAGCCTTCCAAAAGGTCTGAGAAGCCAGTATTTCTAATTTTGTCATTGCAAATCTGAAAGATATCATTATACTAAGTTATTGCTGGGTTTTAAATGCTCTTGGATATTTCTATGGTTTAGTAGAGTATCACTGACTGTTTCATTGATAGATGACAGCGTTTGACTCTTGATATTCAATACAAGGGTGCATATATGGTCAATATTTGACTGGGATGCAAATCATGGACAAAAGCACACACACACACACACACACACACACACACACACACACACACACACACACACACACACACAGAGTTACTATTTCAGTTTATGCTCCACTGACCCACTGCAGACCAAAATGCCCCACATTCCTAAGTCACCCGAGATCAAACGGACACAACTCGGTTTCAAGCATGTTTGACTCAGACTTCCTCTTGTCCAATCAGTTGGGGAATTGCACTGTACTAAATCAAACAGAAGCAAACAAAGGAAAACGAATCTGATTTGCAGTGATAGACTTACCTTGCACATGTTTTCACCATGTCTGAGTTCATTTTGCCTGCAAAGGGAAATGCATTTTTTGGAGCAAGTTTGTCTGCGGCCATAGGAATGCATGCTAGTTTTGAGCCAATGAAAACTTTAAAGACTTGGGTTCTGTTCTAACCCTGCATCTAGTTTTTAAACTATAGACGTGAGGGCAACTTTAATGGAATATGATGTGTGTTAGGTAAAGAGAATCTAGCTAAATATACAGACAAGCACTTTTTGTCAATTTATTTTCACGCAGATTATTACATTCCAAAATTCCAGTTTTGGAGTGATATGCAAAAACATTTTAGTTTTTACATAACAGCTTTCGAATAGTTTATTTCAGTGTGACAACTGTGTCCACAATTAATTGATAAACACACTCTGGTTTGTTGACTAACGTGTATATATTTTCGGTTTAAACGCTATGTTCCACAACTGATCGTGTGAGAGGGGAAAGCCCCAAAATAAAGAGGGCCGGAGTGACTACAAAGACACGAGCGCTAACTCCGCCCTCGGCTCGACCATCCAGCGATTCTTTATCCCCGTCTCAGCAGATCGGAGAAGACGAGAGAGAAACGGAGACGACCTGGGCACGCGAGAAGGGAAGTCGGAAAGAACATGGCAATATTCAAAACCGCGCAGCTATTTCAAACTCACAGCTACACGAGTCTGACATCGATTTGGGCATGGATCGCTCACACCTTCACCAGTCCCCAGCGGTGTGACGCTGCACCAAAGCTGTGGACACAATGAGGGTCATCTACATTCAAAACGCCGGCTGCGTCGCTGCCTTCTCAGGAAGCAATGACGGTTAAGGATTTTTGCTTCGGTTTTGTGATTTTTAGCGATAGATTGCGAGCTATGCACCGCCCTCTGTAACAAAGAAATACGGGGAGGCCATGGTCGAATACGGCAAGCGAAAGAGAAAATTGGCTAGTTTATGCTGAATTTCTTAGTCTAATGTGTTCTGATATTCTGTAACATTTCTGTATGTGCCAAATTACAGCGTAACAGAGCGCAACTAACATTGGGCTTGGTAACGAGATACAGGACCGAGCGTCCTTACTCGCAGCATCTCGTCGTTAAAATCAAATTTTATATAATATTGTTAAATAGCTACATTTTAATATGGCTTGTAACATATATGTGGTATGAGCATAATGGCCACGTTCATTTTGTATCATTAGTCAACATTGTTCGTTCTTAGCCTTTTTAGCCTAGTGAATATAATTTCTTACATAGCCTACCGTAGCCGGCTATAGGTAGATACATTGACAGCTGATAAAAATATGAGGGAAGCGAGAAATCATTTGATAGCTCGTGAATAGTGACAATCATAAAGTTTATATGTTAACATAAGTAAACGTTTCGTTGTAATTTATTTATTTATTAATATACTAAAATAGGCTTATTAGTACTATAACCTATTATCGATATTTAAAAACTAGGTAGTTACAAACATTTAACCAAGTGGGAGATTTTTAACTCATACCCTCCCCTAAACATGGATATTGCATGTGCATCGCCTCAAAGGCAGACCCGTTCAGAGGCTGAAGGTGTTCAGTCCTCAGCGGGCAAGCCCAGAGGTGATCAGCCGACCTCTCCTTCAGCGCCCATCGTCTCCTCCGTGACGGACAACCCTTTCCAAGGTGAAGGGAAACGTAACTCCGGTGTAAAGAAACATCACCATAAACACAACCTGAAACATCGCTACGAGCTTCTGGAGACGCTGGGAAGAGGGACGTATGGCAAAGTCAAGAAGGCCATCGAGAGACACTCTGGAAGAGAGGTAAGCAAGGATTCCCTACTTTATTTTTAAGCACCCAAATAAACCGTTTCAGTAGATGTAAGATGTTTGCCAAGGAAATGTGCATACAATCATCTTAAGAGCGGCAGCTGGTAGAATAATGTGTTGTGCTTGGCTCGAGCGAGTTTTTCTCCCGTGGGAATTCTCTCGCGCAGAGCGCGTTGGAGGCCAGAGGACTCTTGTCAGCACGCGCGGTCTGTGTCCCCAGGGTTACGGCGCGTCTGAAGACGTGCGAGGGCAGATGTTCTGAATCCCATATTGATGGGATTGATGCGTCTTTAATGGCCCCAGTGAAACGCATCATCGGAAAGGCCAATGACTGTTCAACTCTTGCAGTGAGAGCAATTCTACCAGCAGTGAGAGCATTAAAAACGTTTTTTTTTCCCTGTTTGCAGGCGTGTTGTGAGGCCAATGCAAAGTGCCAAGAGACGAACATACAAAGAAAGACCATAAATAATCTAATATCAGTACCACATGGTTTAAAATAAGGTTTAAAGATCCATCTTACTTGTGTTACTGACCCAAAAATACCTTTCTGTGTACTGGTGTTTTTGATATGTGCTGCTTTTTTTTATATGTCAAGCACAGCATACCATCTGTGTTGTCATGGTCACCATTTAAGAGCACAGAAGCTGTTTGGTCATCTGATCAGTAAAGAGATTGGAGAGGAGCATACTTTGGTCTAGCCTGTGTATTTTGATGACCTTTATAACAGTTGTCAGGCATCTGACCCCCCCCCCCCCCCTGTCAGGACATATATGGATCCTTTCCACATGTTGCAGAATCTGATCTGGAAACAGCAGCACTGCTTGGCTGCACAGGGAGATCTTTCCATGGGTGAGGAGTGCCTGGGGAATACCTCGGCTCTCAGCTAATTTCTGTTAGGTGGAACCAGCTTTCAACTCTGTGTTGGCCTTTATGAGTGGTGTATGACCTTTAGGGCAGTCCTGTTTGGTTTGTTAGCTTCTCCTTAAGCACACACACACAAATTCTTATGGAGCAAAACAAGTAAAATATATCAAGAGATGGATCAAGGCAGAGAATGACAGATAAAGGCAGCCATAAACTCATTCAGATGATGCCATGTTTCTAGGCAGAGTGTCAGAATTATGATGCAAACAACACACAAATGAGTGTATCTCTCTTCCACTCCTTCTCTCTCTCTCTGTCTCTCTCTGTCTCTCTCTCTCTCTCTCTCTCTCTCTCACACACACACACACATACACACAGATTCCATATAGTCATATAGGCTACACACACCCCTTAGTATGAATTCCATTGTCTGTTGATGAAAGTCTAGTCTCTCCCTGTGGGAGAGTGTATGTAGTTAAGAGACCATGAAATACATGAGTTTCCATGACAACATGAATCATTGATGTGGCCACGTTATGACACTACAACAACAGCATGTCCACTAGGAGATGACCTTTGTGCTGTTATAGTTGTGTAAGCTGGTCAGCCCTCTGTTCATTTAACACAAGTATATGCCCAGTGTTTCTGGCATACAACAATGTTTGCTTATACACCACCCACCCAGACAAACACACACACACACACACACACACACACACACACACACACACACAAACAGGACCAAGTTTTGTCCACCTCTCCACCAGCTGCTGACTGAGTGTGTGCCTTTGATAACTGAAAATAAACCAGAGTTGTATGTAAACACACACTATCCATGGCCTTCTGTTCATCTTGTAGGTGAGTACCGAGTGAATGCGTGTTGGAGCAATTAATAACACGTGTAAAGCTACATACAAACACCTACATAATTACATGCAAACAGACACGCCCACTGTAATGTATTACTTTCAACTTCATTTTCAGTCAAAAAAAGCTGGTTAAGGCACTTGACTAATAATCAGAAGATGGCTGCTTCAAGCCTCTGTTTAGCCCCTTAACCCTCAAGTGCTCAAGATGTAGCCAGTCACAATTGTAAGTCACTTTGGGTGTGGGTGTGGTTGCTGCTGGTCGTAGTTACAGTCCTGTGTACCTCTCTCAAGGACAGAGGTTTCAGAGGTTTCCTTAAAGACCTTTAGCCTGGCACTTGGGCCTTGATGTCTCTGTGGAAAGCTGGTCTGAGTCCTACATTCTGGGCGGAGTCTTGGGTGGAGCACCCAGGCTTGTTGGGCATAAATAACATTCCATTTCACCATGCCACTTTCAACCTTGAGGATTTGGGAATAAAACCTTCCCTGGGTTGCCCCCCCCACCCCCCCTAAAAAAACAAAAAAAAACAACCAAAAACAGGTAGGGTTCCTTACTTATAGCTTGGGTGCTTAACATTCAAGTAGATCATAATAATCATTTTGGAAAAAAAACACCTGAAAAGCCTTTCATAGTCACATATAGCCACATAGTATTTGGGGAACTCTGCCCATGGAACCATATGACCTCACCAGCTGATTGGATCACTTATCAGTGAGATGGAAAGCAGCCCTGGTGAATCTGGCTGTGTAAGGGTGTGCTGCCTGCAGAATCTCTTTATATGTAGAGAGCTCAGCTCAGTCCCACACCATGCTGAATGTTCATCTGTCTGCTTTTCTGTGTAAGCCAGAACTCCCTCTAGCTGATCGGCCTCACCACTGGCCAGCTGGAGTGTGTGCAGGACTAGTTTGGACGGGCACCATTTATGTACCTAATCCCTGATTTACAGGCATGCTCTGATACCAAGGGATCATGCAGATAAAACGGAGACAGTTATGTAATGTCTTGACACTATATTACTTTACGGTTGCTCCTCCTCTAATCTTAATGGCAACTGCAGACAGTAGGTCATAAAGAAGGTTCTGGAAGAGATACTGAGTATTAGAGAGTGTGCATGTTTACATATGTGTACGTGAGTGAATGTGTGGTATCGGTATGTACCTTTCCGAAGCTTCACAAGTATGTTTCCACTTGTGCATGTGTGTTAATATGCATTTATTTGAGGCAGTGGAATGTTGATATAATGTACCTCTTGGGTTATTAATAGATGGTTCTGAGTTTGAAGGTGGAGTAGGTGCTTCATTTAATGGAGTGCACATTCACAAGAGTCCTTTCTGCCATTCTGCTTTGACTGGTATGCAGACAGTGACTGGCTGTGTATGAGGCAGAGAAAAAAGATTGTGGTGACAGCATGACTGAAGGCAGAAAGTGATGCTTGGAAGGTCGTCTTAAACAGGAAATGAAAATACAATGGAAAAACTAATATCCTGTTGGAGGACCCAAGATGGAAGAAAGCAGGGTGATAATTCCCATTAGAGCTGATTTATGTTAGAACTGTTTTAACAACCACAAAATACAGAACAGCTTTCAGACAAGCAAAAAATGAACTTATCACAGGACTAGCAGCTAGGTTCTGTCAGACATGGCTAACTAGCTATAAAAAGTACAGAATCACTTACATACAAACACTTAAACAGACACATACACACGTGTGCATGCAGGCATGTTCTGATCAACACCAGAAGCGCTTAGCATTGTGGGACTTCAACAATGGCTTGGAATGGAAGACATAAGGTTTGGGTTGCTAGGTTGTGGATTTGCATTAGTTGGCTAGACTTTGGTCCTGCACAGAGGAAAAGGATTGGTTTCTGTCTGTTGTCCATTAAAGTCTTGTCCGGATGTTTTGAGAAATGATTCTTTTTAGGGAATTGATTCTGTTTGGAGAAATGATTCTGTTTGAATTGCTGTAGGCATGACATTTTTCATTTTCCTTTTTGAATGTTAGGACTGTTGATATGCAAGTTAAAATTGCTTTCAGTGGGTACCCAACTGGAAACTATATACCTTGGAATGGACCAAACACATTTTTGCTAATAAATCTTCTAGTTAGAGAGGAAAAAGTCTTATTACTGTTTTTCAAGTGTTTCTGGGTGTTGTTTGGGCTTTGGCGGTAGGAGCTAAGATGACTCAAGTGTAATATGTCACACAGTGTAAGTGTATCAGATCCAGAAGCCTTTCACTAGAGAAGGTTGGAGTCAAGGTTACAGCTCCGTTACAGTAAAATCCTGCTCGATTATTTTGGAGAGGAGGTGCTGCTGTGTGAGCCCCCATCTATGCTGGCTGCCTGAGAAGCCATGGCATTCCTGCGCTCTGATCGTGAGGCTGGCAGGAGGCACATACCTGAGCCACTGATAAACTTCATGAGGTAATGGAAAATGGTTCACTGTGGCTTTACCAATAAAGACCCAAAGATTTCGCAGGATTTCGACTGAGCGTGCAGTAAAACGGGCCCCATGTATGCATTTATTTATACCTTTTTATTCCACATAATCAAGTTCTAAGCCATTCCGGTTGGGTTTCCTTATAGGGATGTGCTGGCTAATTTACCTTTGGCTCTGCGTAACATGTGGTTTTCGTTTCTCTGAGTAAAGCAGGGTTTGGGTGTGCTGGGTGCCTCCTTTGGCAGAGTCTACAGTTCTCTGTCTTCCCATCCTATCATTAGAGAAGAAGAGATGATTCATGGACAGAGTTCCAGTGAAGAAGGATGGGCACAACTTAAACTATCATTACACTGAATGCAGTTAAAGCAAAAATCTGTGAGGTTCTATGCAAGGTTCCATGTTAGGATCTGGTGACTTTGTAGAAAGTGAAGAGGAGGTATCGATAAATATAGATGTGGACATTAAACTCCTTAATCGTGTAATCAAATAAGTCTTGATGAATGCTTATTAAAGGTAAATGAATGGTTATAACACTCTTAACAGGAACAAGGCAGAGCGATTTTAAAAAGCTTGCAGCATTTTTGTGGCATAGCCAGTGAATGACCACAGTTGCTGTTCTGAAAATCCGTCGACATACTTTGAAGTTTTAAATTATTTGAATTGTCTAATAGCTGGAATAGTTCATTCACCTTTTAGTGTCACTAAATGTAACAAGTAATGTCCTAGGAACAGAGAGTAGTCAAACACGATGAAATAAATGGTCTTGGTTGCAAACCTCAGCTAGGAGGTGTTCTCTGCTCTAAGATCCTTGTCCTCTGGGATCATGTTAAATTCTGCTTCACCCTGTTCCATCAACCATACAGTGGACATGTAGCAAGCTGTGGGGAGTGTGACACAGGCAGGAAATCCCTGCTGGCACTTCCTTTTCCTCTGTATGACATAACCCATCAGTCAGCGTGTTATCTCCCGTCTAAAATGAAACTTAGCAAAAAGCCGAACAACAGATCTAAAATGTACACAACCATGGAACCTCATGTGCCTTTGAACAGGTGCTAAAGCTGAAGTAGGTGGAGCTGATGTGCTTGTGATGATCCCGTAGTGGGGTGGTCGAGTGCCATGTTCTCCATTCATAAACGTGTGCTCCTCTGAATGTAAACACAAGAAAGAATGATCAGTGGTCAGAAGTCTGTCTGATTGGTTTCAATGCACTATTGACTGCATTCCTGAACCTCTCTTCCCCAGTATGCTCGGAGAGAGACCAGTAATGTAAGCCTGTCTTTCCCAGCATGCTGAGAGAGAGAGACCAGTATCGTGAGGCTCTCCACGCTGATTATCCTAGCGAAGCTCTGCTGTAGGTGCACCTCCGTTATGTAATTAAGAAGTATTTCTGGAACATACAAAACCACTGTGGTGTACTCTAATATAGTATTTACTAAGAAATATGTCATGCTCATCTGAGAAGGGTCAAAACCGATGAGATCGTTTTTTTCAATGTTGGAGAAGCAGAAGCTGCACACCCTCCCAGAATTACAGGCTGTTAACAGAACCGTAACTGCGAGAGCACTTCAGCGATATGCCATTCACATTATAAACATTATACACTTACGCGAACACTAGATCATTCAGGAAACCTCAAATTGAATATGTGGACATGGGGAGAATATGCACTCCCTAGACACTGGAGCATATGGTGTCTGTTCTCTACCCTGCAACCTGATCTGCACATTATTGCCGAATGTGTCTTGGGTCCTAAGTTTCAATGAGAAGACATTCACAACAGCGTAGGGACAGAGAGGGAAGTGTCCACTACCGAGGCCCGTGTAGACAGTGCCAGGAGGCCTGGAAATGTCATGCCGAGCATTCAGAATGACCTCGTTTGGACCACACCCCTTTCTTCTTAGCTCCGCCCCTGCTGAGTCAGGCCCATTCTTTGGTCTTCGAGCTTCGGCTCAGGCTGGACGAGGCAGTCTGAAACTCTAATGGTGCCCCCAAAAAAGCTTCTTTCATGGACTTGCATCACAGTGAAAAGTCCTGGACTGTTTTCTAACCTGTAACAATGCAATTCAGTGAATGTTTATATTTGAGATTACAAATAATTGTAATCAGATAGAAATGGAAACATATGTTTTGAAGTTTGATTTTGAATTTTTTTTTTTGCTCTTTTGTGGGTTACTGAATGACGTGCTGAAGCAGTTCCTCTGTCTTCTCTCCAGGTTGCTATTAAGTCGATCAGGAAGGAAAAGATCAAGGATGAACAGGATATGGTCCACATCCGCCGGGAGATTGAGATTATGTCGTCCCTCCGCCACCCCCACATCATTTCTATATTTGAAGGTTTGTCTTTTTGCCGTTCGTCTATCCAGACGTAATATTTTATTGTTCAAACCTCCAGGACAATTTTTCATCAATATTGAAGTTGTCTCATAAACGTACTTCTTTATTTAGTCATTACCTGAAGAAAATTGTTTATCTCTTTGTGAGCTAGTTACTGCTCACAAACACATACTGTGAATGTGCACTGGAAAGCTTCACAGTTATAATGTCATTGTTATATCTCATATATCTTAACAATAGCTCTGGGTATTATTTATCATCTGTGTGTACTTTTGGAAATGTGTGTGGTAGAGAATTTACGCATATTTGTGTGTGTGTGTGTGTGTGTGTGTGTATTTGTGTGTTTAGAGGCAGATCTGTGTGTGTGCTGTCATGGGGTGTCTGTGGGCAACTTTCCACACATCTAAGGGGTCTCTTCTTTTTCCTCTCCATCCTCTTGATCATAAAGCCAGACATCTGTGGCTGGTTTCTCTCAGAGCAGCTGGGAAGCAGACCCAGCTCTGGGAGACAGGGCTCTCAGCCTCACCATAATGCACTAAAAGTCTGGGACTTGGCATTGAATTAATCATCATGCTCCAATGAATAAGTAATGATCCCCTTTCCACTGGTAATGAATTGATTCAGCTTCGTACAGTCCTGTTTCTTTTTCACAGTGCATTAATGTGTGTCTCCTTGAGCCAAATGGGTCAGCCGGGGTGTCAAAAATGTCCAGAGGAGTAACTCTTAACAGGCAACACCTCTGTTCTCATCGCTCATTCAAGCATGCAAGGAGAGTGAGCCGCGGACTGAAGTCCACATCTCTGGACTCCGGTAACGTTTCACCTGCCCCCGCGTACCTCTCCCCGCTCGCTCCCTTTACGGGACGGGAGCGCTCCCGTGCCACGTCAGGCCCGACGCGCAGCGCGTTAGCTGACGGGACCGTTTTCTACGCGGGATCCGCTCGGTCTGTGTTTATAAATGGGGAGGGGAGTGTCGCTTTTGAAGAGGAGCTGCAAGAGCTGCCGTAACGACGAGGAGGAGAAAAGCCCCAAATGAACCTCATCACCACGGCAACAGTTCTGTTCTCATTTTTCTGGGGGGTGGGTACTGAGGCAGTCATGTGGTTTCTGGTGTGTACCTTGTTAAAATGTGTTTACTGTTGTGGGTTGGCATTCTACCAAAATAGCGCCGGAAATGTATAGACACAGAACTGTATATCCGGCAACACCCATGTCAACCATTAAGTGCATGTGTGAGGCAGAGCTGAACCAGATGTGCCTATGACTGAGGGTTTCCCTCTGAAACACATCCTACACAAATGGTACACATGCTATGCTTGTCACTCAAGGGCATAATTTCTAGAAAGTTCTCATTTACACTGAGTTACCAGCCGGGTGGCACACGCAGCCTCGGTCCCATTGCTGGTTTGTTGAAGTAAAGGTTGACTGCAGCACTTGGAGCACTTGGCTGAAACCAGAGTTGTTCCACACACTCTGTAGTGATACAACCAGCCCCTCAGCCAGGGCCGACCTGGGTTTAAGGATTGTGCAGCCTGAAAGAGCTAAGCTGCTCGTGAACAACGAGCAGTCATTGAAGCACTGCATGGACCGTGTATCTGCAGGACAGAATGGGCCAGTGACACGTGAATGGAGCCCCACTGCTAGCTGCCCTTCGCCAGCTACCCTCCGTTAGCTGCCCTACCCGCTACCTCTAGCCCAGGATATGCTAATTATACACTGCAGAGGAGAGAGAAGCAGGAATACGGGGTCAGGGGTCACGAACCCAGAGCATCTCCAAACGCTAAACAGCCACGGAGGATGAGACGGGATCTGTGGGGGAACTTTAGAACAGTTCTGGTTCTCTCGAAGGGCCTCAGTGGATGGGGCCCTTACAGGGCTGCGGCGTGGGCCCCAGGAGCCATGCTGAACGCTGGACGCCTCACTGCACAGTCACTCGAGTGCAGAAGCCTCGTCCCCGAGCCCCAGTGGTGTCACACGGTTTTGACATCGCACCCCGAACTTTAACAGATAAACATGAAGCATACTTTTGCCAGCCAGACAACAGCTACAGCTTCTGTGGCTCTTAACCACAACAGCTACAGCTTCTGTGGCTCTTAACAGGGGAGCTTTGTGTGGCCGAGCTTTACGAATCATTTAGATCTACTGCACAGCTCAACCACTGATGCCAACTTTTATAGAACTCAATGAAAAGCTTTACTAGCGTTCACCTTCTATGTGTAGCACATGTAATTTGACATTTGCTTTCGGGAGACTTGCCATCGTAAAGTTAAGCGTGGACCATAGAATGGGTTAAATAACGAATGATGAAACAAATGGAGCAAATGGAGAATTCCAAGTTTGGAAATGTCCCGGCTGCTTTGGCTTTGCCGCGTGACGGTGGTGACGGTGGTGACGCTGCGGTGCGAAGCACGTCTTACAGCAGGTCTGTCGAACCTGTGCGACATTTCACAACTCTCTGAGAAGAGCAGGATGTCCTGCTCCGGGGAACAGTGACACCGTGTTCCCGCCGACCTGCCTGCGCTCCGCTCTTCCTCCTGTGTTTCCCCGAAGGCCGTGGGCGGGCGGATGTCGAAGGCGGGGTGGATGGTTCAGGTGGGTGGATGGCTTGGGTGGGTGGATGACTCGGGTGGGTGGATGGCTCGGGTGGGTGGATGGTTCGGGTGGGTGGACGGCTCGGGTGCGGGGCTGGGGCAGACGAGGCTGGGGCAGACGAGGCTGACGTGGGCCGCAGTGGAGCATGAGGGGGGCGTCGACGTCCGGAAAGAGGCATGGCCCGCTGGCGCTTCTAAAATGGCTGATTTAGTTTTTTTATGTGCTGCAGAAGTCGCTGTGTTTCACTGTAATTTGCTGTGTGTGTTGTGTGCTGTGTGTGTGTTGTGTGTGTGTTGTGTGTGCTGTGTGTGTTGTGTGTGCTGTGTGTGTTGTGTGTGTTGTGTGTGCTGTGTGTGCTGTGTGTGTTGTGTGTGTTGTGTGTGCTGTGTGTGTTGTGTGTGCTGTGTGTGTTGTGTGTGTTGTGTGTGCTGTGTGTGTTGTGTGTGTGTTGTGTGTGTTGTCCTTACACCACAAGCCTGTCTCTGCCTTCTCATGCAGGCAGTTTGGGCCCTGACCGTGTGAACCCTGCAAGCTGCCCAGTCAAAAATATTTATATTTCTCTATATTTATGAAAGTCTGTGAGGCCTCTGCTATTTTTATATTCATATTTAGATTTCTGAATGTCCATGTGGCCTCTGGTATTTTTCGTTGTTGATTTAGCCTCACTGAAACTTGGGAAGATGGGAAGGCGTTTTTTTTTCACTTCCTCTGAACATTGTTGCCTTTGCGGCTGTATCTCAACATGTATCAGATTCTATAAACCATATACCATTATAACATGACATGCTGGAAGAAATATAAAGCGAGTACTGTGATTTACTGTGATTTACTGTGATTTACTGTACTGTGATTTACTGTGATTTACTGTGTTTTTTTTTGTGGGGGCCATTTTTGCTAAAGTACCTCATGTGTGTTTTGTGTTCCAGTGTTTGAGAATAAGGATAAGATTGTGATCGTGATGGAATACGCTAGCAAGGGGGAGCTGTACGACTACATCAGTGAGCGTCGGCGTCTGACTGAGAGAGAGACGCGACACTTCTTCAGACAGATTGTCTCCGCTGTGCACTACTGCCATAAGGTACTGTACTGTCCTCTCCCTCTACCCACCCACCCCCGTCTCTCTTTGTCAGCCTCCTCTTTCAGTCACCACCATCACTGCCTGTCTCCACCTCTGCACCTGCTCCATCGCTCTATACCCCGCCTCTGTATCTGCCTCATTTCCTCTCTTAACTTCCCTCTTCTCTCTGGACCTTCCTGTCTTAATTCAGTTCTCCAGCCACCTTGTGGTCTTTATCATGGCAGCATGTGCGAAAGTGTAATTCAGCCCAGTGATGCGCGCACAGAATCCGTCAGAGCGTGTTGTGTTTGGCCTTGCTCACGTTCAGGAGGAATCTCTTAGCGGCCTGATGGGGAGCAGCTTTGCAACTCGATTCTCATGTTGTTCTGTCCAGCTTAACTTTCGCTACGACTCTGCACTGCCTACACAGTGTGTTTGGCCAAAGACATAGAAGGAGCTGAACAGGCCACACATTTCTATCCCTGTTCCTCTTTCTGGACCACGTGCAGGACAACACCACCACCAGCAGCCTGCCGCACTTGGATCGAACCCAAAGTCTCACACAGACAACACCCTGGGTGGGTCGGGCCCAGGTCTCACACAGACAACGCCCTGGGTGGGTCGGGCCCAGGTCTCACACAGACAACGCCCTGGGTGGGCCTGCCTGTAACATCTTCCCTGCAGCTGACAGGGGGAGTGATGTCATTTCCCAGGCTGGGGAAGCCCTCTGATGACCCTCCGGTTAACAGGGGTGCAACCACGTCACGTCACCGTTCTGGGCATGAGCAGCGGGTGTGTGTGTGCCGGAGGGCGGGGCTCAGAGACGACACAGGAAGCAGCGTGCTCAGAAGTTGACTTCCAGCTTGTCCGCTTGCATCGGAAACACGCTGAACATGTGTTCCTCCTTCCATGCTGCCCAAACTGGAAGTGTGCTGTGAGCAGCCACAATGCTAATGAACTTCGCCACGGCAGAACTCGCGATGCTAATCTCTAACGGCTGTGTTCCTGGCCCCGTATGCCGCATGTCAATTGCTGCTTTTAAGGAAACACTAATGACACAGTTGGGTTTTAATCCAGAGCCGGTGTGAGAACATAACTCGCTCTGGTTGGTAATTACAGATGTGTGTTCATGGCACAGATGTTATTTGGTTGATCTCAATATGTTGCCTATGACATCAGTTGATATAATAGCATGGCTCTCTCTGAGGAGGTTATAGTATTTATTTAGCTGCGTGCTTTAGATGTTAGAACATCAAATAATTCTTTCATTACCTGTGCCTGTGGCTCGTACGCAGGACTCCTCAGAGGGCAGTTCATAGGTGTGTTCCCAGCTGTTAACATCTGCTCCTACCACAGCACTCTTAAACAGGGCCCTGGAATGCCCTTATGGATTACATCTGTTACGTTTGGACGTAAAAGTGAGATGAACATTTAACTTAATGACTGGTGATGATGTTTGTTTCTTTCTCTTCCAGAATGGAGTGGTACACAGGGATCTGAAACTGGAAAATGTGCTACTGGATGAGAACTGTAATATAAAGGTAAAGTTAATTAATTCATTCATTCATTCTTTCTTTCCTTCATTATAAATTCTTAGTTCTCCATCTATTTTTGATCCTACAGAATTACATTTTACCTTTACATATAAGACATTTTGCGCACACTTAACCAGAGCGACTTACAAAAGAATTAGAATGATGTAGAATTACATCTGCTGAATAATGTGCTTCTTATACTGTGGGTTTCCCAGCTGTGATGAAATGCTCAAGTAACAGTTTCATCCTATACGTTTATATTTTACCAGATTGCTGATTTTGGACTGTCCAACCTGTACCATAAAGACAAGCTCCTCCAGACCTTCTGTGGCAGCCCTCTTTATGCGTCTCCAGAGATCGTCAATGGAAGACCTTACCATGGACCCGAGGTTAGCACACTGACTTTCACAGATCGATGGATGCACCGTTCAGCCGTAACAGTTTGATGGCTGTGACACTGGCATTAGCAAAACATTTTGAGTCATTTAACGGTTTAAGAAATGATGCGAGTGAGTCATTTCTGGCTTACGGCCCTCATTAGGAATGTTGGCGGCATGCAGCTTCAGGGCGGATGATCCTGGTGTGGGAAATCCCTGATCTCCAGGCTCTTCCTCTCTGGGTGTTTGGTTGATCAAGCAGAGAGCGTCTTAATGGAGCATTCAGTTGCTCTTTAATAGGATTATCAAACCCCAGATGTAAAGCAGGCTCACATGTTGCCAACATTTATCTAGGATGAGCTGTTCTAGTCCAGTTCTGTAATAGGCAACACCCCTCTTTCTCTTTTGTAGATGTTTTTTGGGCCTGGAAGTACTTGTAGGGGTTCACAGATAGATTCACAGAAAGGTGACCTAAAACCACTCATGATCATGATGCAAATCCTCACACGCTTACAGCTAAACACCGGTTTGAAAAGAGCAGTCCAGCATGGAGATGCTTTTGGAGTATGGGTTTAGGCCTTTGAAGTTTTTATGATTGCTGTTGGCTGGGTAAAAAAGTACTCAGATGAGTTCCACAGATGAGAGGAATAAAAAAAAAAACACTTCTCTTTCTTTCTCTCTCTTTGTGGTAGGTCGGGTGTGTGATGGTCTTCACATGCTTTCCACCCTGTTTACGAAGCAATTGTTAGGCGTTTCCAAAATGCACTAGTCAAGTGTTGTTTAGCAAAGTGCAGTCCATATTTTTAGACCCAAAAGCAGAGGTTTCCAATTTGTTTTAATTTGCTGCAATTTTCCTACAGGAACATAAAAAAAAATACAGAAACTTGGAGATTATAATCAGAATTACAGTACATTTATGGGAAAAGCCACAAATTATAGCCAGTAAAGGGAATAAATAGAACACAATGTCTGTGTCACCTCGTCATGATCAGAATCTCTTCATCCTCTGACTGATGAGAGGAAGGCCTTGAGCAAAACAATTTGTGAGGAAGTCTAATCAGTCAGAGCTCGCTATCTGATTTCCTGTAGTCCGACACCCAAGCGGGTCTAGACGAGCTATTCAGAGGTGGTGTGTCCCAACCAGGGGACCAGAGAGTGGAAAGGGTTCTCTCTCTGAGCAGTGGGTGCATCAGGAGAACCTGGAGCTACTGCCCCCCGCCCTTTTACCCACCAACACCAGCCGTATGTAACCGCATATGGAGAGAAAAGAACAGGCACCATGTTTAATAGGCGGGTCTCGAAAGTGTGAAGAAATGGCTGATAGCATCCGTGCTCCTTCTCCGTGAAGTGAACAGCATTGCCATGCACTGACTCCCCGCTGTCACGGCAGGACAAGAGTGTTATTGTACAATCCATCACCAGTGTCACAAAGCTCAACACAGTATGGAGACCGATGGGGTGCTCAGCAGTGTTGAGTGGTGGAATGTTGCAGTTTCGGGTCGTACTGGTTGTGAGCGCCAGTGTACTCAGAACGGCCCATCCCCACCCCCCCACCCCGCTCTAAACCACCGCCCCCCGCGCTCTGATCTTATCTCGGAGCGGCGCTCCCCTCTGGCTGGTGTGGAATGTGGATCCTGGCGTGGCGAGCTGTGGCGAGTCAGTAGATGCCTGTCTTATCTTACTCCCGCAGGTGGACACCTGGGCCCTGGGAGTGCTGCTCTACACGCTGGTGTACGGTACCATGCCCTTCGACGGTGGAGACCACAAGAACCTCATCCGCCAGATCAGCAACGGCGAATACAGAGAACCCACCCAGTCATCAGGTGCAGGTTCTTTGATGAACCTTTAAACATAGTGAAAATAGAAAGATGTGTATTTACAACTATTATAAAGCAAATCCAAGGTATTCTGGATTAAATAGAATTGGATTGAAAGCATTTTATTATATAAGAATATAGACACTAAATGAATGTATTAGATGTGGTAAATTCTCTGAAGTGTGAACGACCACATACCTCTGCAGACGCCCGCGGCCTGATCCGCTGGATGCTGATGGTGAACCCTGAGAGAAGGGCCACGGTGGAGGACATCGCCAACCACTGGTGGGTGAACTGGGGCTGTAAGAACAGCGTGTGCGACTGTGAGAGCCAGCGTGACACGGGCTCCCCTATGCTGGCTCGTCTCATCGACTGGCAGAGTCGCACGGAACCGCGGGCGGCCAAAGGCGCCCGGCCCGAGCCCCTCCTGCTCGTTCGCCAGCGGCCCAAGAAGAGCAAGAAGGAGAACGATGGGGGCATGCCACGCTGCAACGGTGACGACAACCTGGGCCTGAAGAGACCCAAAGGAATCCTGAAAACGCGTCCGTCGGAAGAGCAGCAATCGCCAAGCCTTGAGGACATCGAGCTGCTGCCCGCCATGGGGGAGGCTGAGAGCTCCTCCACTGAAGCGGCAGACAGAGAGGAAGAGGAGCCCACGCTGTCAGGGGGTTCCCCGGCGAAGATGGTGCCTGTCCTGCCTAAGAAGGGCATCCTGAAGAACAACCAGCAACGGGAATCAGGGTACTACTCCTCCCCCGAACGTAGCGAGTCCTCCGACCTGCTAGGTGGCAGTGTCGCGCCCCTCGTCACTGGCTCCCCACCGAAACGCGCCGTGGGCAGGAAGGGCATCCTGAAGCGCAACGGCAAGTACTCCACCTACAGCGCCACGCCCTCGATGGGCGCCCTGGGGGAGCCGGCGTCCAGCGACTCGGGTCTGTCACGCAGCCAGAGCCGGCCGTCCAGCATCGTGGGCGAAGACAGCAGCGTCCTGGCAAACAGTTCCTTCAGCGGGGTGGACTGGCCGCCGGTCGCCGCCCGGCACAACATACGAGGCTGCGTGTCTGCTGAGAACCTGCTCCAGCTGGCCAACTTCAAAGGGCTCCGGGCGGCCCCGGCCCTGCGCGGGGGCAAGTTTGGGCGCGGGGGGCAGGGCTCGCCTGGGGACAACAGCAGCTTCTCCCTGCTGGGAGACCTGGATGACATGACTCAGGTGTACCAGCAAGCCCTGGACATTAGCAACAACCTGTCGTAATCAGACAGAGGGACGGACAGGGAGATCGAGGGAGGAACGAGAGCGAGAAGGGAGTATGAGTGGATGTGTTGGCTTTGTGTATCTCTGACGACCAGTGCGACGCTGGGATAATCAGATTGGGAGGCTGAATTGATTGAAATGGGGGGTTATACACTACCAAACACACTCGCACCATACCAGTGCTAATGATGGTTTAGTGCTCTGGCTGGTATCTATCTGATATTTTGCCTGCTGTCAACTCTCAAAAAGACCAGTGCTGAGTTCTAACATGTTTACAAGTTAAAAAGGCGAATCACACACAGACAGCAGGCAGTGGAAGGCTCTCCAACAAAACCCAAGAGCCAAGCCGAGTTTACAAAAGCACCTTAAAACTCACACTGAGCACATGTTGTTGTGATCTTTCCTTCCTGTAAAAAAAAGAAAAAAAAAAACAGGGTCTTGCTCCAAAAGAAACTGTCAATAACTTTTATTTATTGATATTTTGCATAGACGTAGTGATACAGAACTGGTGTGATACAGAACTGGTGTGATACAGAACTGGTGTGTTCTGGCTGTACTGGAAGAGTGGAAAACTCAATCTCTCCTTTAAATCAAATGGAACTGACATATATAATTCATATACACTATTTGATTAGTTATTAGTAATTATTACAACTGCATACGCAAGACATGAGACCCTCATATTTATCTTGACAAATTCTTGCAGGTCTTATAATCTAGAGTCACATGTATGAAGTGCCTTTTAATTCATATGAAATTATGTATGTCATTTCCTTAAAGTGGAGAGAGTTACCAGATGGGCCCTCACCAGATGGGCCCTCACCAGATGGGCCCTCACCAGATGGGCCCTCACCAGATGTGCTATTCTGTTTTGTATTGAATGTTGAGAGACCCAGGACCTCAGAGCACAAAGTCTTTTCTTCAGGCAAAAATGCCAGTTGCCACATCTCCTGTTTGGTCCTTATAGTTTCACTCATCTACTGATGTCTGATTACATGTTTTTTTTCACATTCAGCTTAGTAATGGTTGGCGATTTAGACGGCAGGTGCTGTTCCTACGACACCATGTGAAAGAAGCTCCTAACCCTGTGATCTCTTGGGCGCCTGCGTCTGTGTTGTTCCCTTGAATTTGTGTTTGGGTGGTTTCTTGATTGAACTGAATTGCTATTTAAGCCCTTTGGACACTGTTATCTTAGCAGGACTTTTACACAAGGTAGCACTCAGACGCACTCTCAGTTCACAGGAATGTAATGGACTAAAAAACACTGTTTGGATAATTCTACTGCTTTCCTTGGAAAGCTGAAGTCCTCTCCTTGTTTAGCTCCAGTGCTGTAAACTTACTGATTGACCAGTAAGTAATGCCACCATTAATTCTGCTGATGTCTGTGACCATGACGTGATGTTGGGAGCACTGGCCTCTTGGAGGTTAAAGTATATTTGTTTTTAAACAGTGGTAATCTAACTAATTCTAAAGAAATTGCTGTGGGCTGTTTGCATTGGGTTCAAATGGCTTTAATCCATTTGTAATGATCAGTATTAGTCGATGTTGTACTGAGGTCGCATAGAATTGATTGAAGGTCTGTGTGTGTGTGGACACAGGGTGGACAGAGAGATTTAGAGATGTACGGTAATAGCGGTGGGTAAAAATGAAAGATACCATGCCAGTTCCATGATGCAGGCTTTAGAAAACACATGGTGGAAATGGAAGTGACTGTATTCTGTCGAGGTGTACATTGTGGAAGACGACGGTACGTTTTACGTAGGTAAAGATTAGGAAAGTACGTGAAGCGTTTTATGGTGTGGTGAGATTTTACATGTCTGCAAGTAAAGATTCTTGAGAATATGACTATGTGCATGGAATTTGTTGGACTCCCCAGTTTAACCCCCAGCAAAGTCCCAACATCATCTGTGACAACATAGGCTACAACTGGACAGCTGCAATTAATGTTCAGTTAATTCCCATTACACCAAAACAACAAACTGGCTGACATCTATGGGACATGAAAGGCAGTTTGCATCACAGAGGTCCTGGGTACTGAAAAAAAGAGACACCCTTTGTGTAGTGTATTGTATTGCATTTTTATATTGCATTGTATTGTCAACTGGATTCACAGTGAAGAAATTATACTATGTTAGTATTTTTGTTTTATTACGCTTCAGTTTTTGATTCTCCAAAATATTGAATCTTTTTATCATTTTATTTTTATTATATGGCAGAAACATGGTTGTGGAATCACTGATTCGACAGTTTGAACCTTCTCAGAACACCAGGGCTGATCTGAGACCAGCTCCTTTTTGCTCATGTACAGTAGTGAAGTTTACGATGACAGGAGAACACTGACCCTAGCTTAGCATTTATTGTCTGATGGTTACAAACTCTGCTCCTACTACTGATTGAATACAGTGATCCACCAACACTAGAGAGGTCTGAGATTTAATAGCCAGGTAGAGGTGCTATGAGCTAAATCCTCACCTAGACAGCAGCTGGGTTTCCACAGCTGGTATAGTCCACCTAACACGATCTCGCCCCGCACTGAGATTCAGTCAGCGCTTATTGGTCTCTGTATTACTGCAGACCTCAGAGAACCCTCTCTGTAAGTCACCCTGAAGTTCCATTGTGCTGTCGTGGTTTGGGTAGCACTCAGTTCACCTGTGCCACAGAGTGGGACTCCAAAAGGTGATCATCAGGCCACACCTTAACTGATGAGCTGCAAACATGCTTTCTGCCAAACTGGAATGAACTGGTGCATATCTGTTAGTTAGCAGAAAGTCTACTTATAGGAAAACTTGACTGGATATTGTTATTGACAATAAAAAAGATAGTATTATTATGTTATTTAAGTATTATTTTTGTTACAATTCATTACTGTTGTTGGATAAAGCCACAATCATCATTTAATTTTTTTTTTTACTATTGATTTGAAAACCTGGACTGCCAAGGTGGTTTGTTTCAGTGCCTTTGCTATCTTTTAGGGTCATGTTTATTTTTTTTTTTTGATAATGATAATTATAACAGTTGTTTTTATACTCTATTTATTGGTGGTGAAGCCATTTTGCTTGATGTAATGCCAGTCCATGCCTTGTGTAAGACTGTAAGAGCATGTGTGTTTAGATATGAACAGGGTCATGTTGACATGGAAAGACAGATAGAGAGAGAGAGAAAGAGAGAGAGGACTAGAGAGAGACGGGGAGAGAGAGAGAGAGATAGAGAGGGAGAGAGTGAGCAAGTGAACATGGGCTGCAGTTGTATCGTCGTGATCTACAGGCTTTGGTTGAAAGTCAGAGAAGCTGTTGATGCTTGTGTTGAGTTGGGAGGCTAAAACACCTGAGTGCTTTTAGCATCTCGTCTGGACGGCAGAAACCAAGCCACTGTAAAACCAGTTCAATAAATGGATCATTTCAAAGCAGTTTTTGTGTCTGGCCTTTTTCCCCCTTTGCACTGTAACAAATTCTTTTTTTCTTCAAACAGCTTTGTGTTTAAACAGCTATTTAAGTCACCAATAAATGTGTTAGAAAGAACTATTAACCTGTCAGACCAGCATTTATCTTTATAGCAAATAAAGATAGAAAAGAGCTATAACAATGAATTATGAAAGAAAGATTGGATTATATGTGCATATTTCACTAGATGAGTCTTTTTTGTTTGTAAACATTTTAAAATTTTTACTGAAACTTTTAAAGAGAACTTTAGATAGTTATGGAAAAAACTTAAATTTAAATTTAAAGGGAAAGCCTTCAATGTTAGTTCACATTTTCATTGGGGCTCTGTTTCTACCACAACAAATATGAAATAAATATACAATATTTGAAAAAGGGAACATTTGAAACATAATGCAGTTTCCAGTGAGAGACTCTAAAGTCTGAGAGTACAGGCCATGAGTGACATGTAGAAGAAAGGGAACACGATCAGGTCACTACTGGAAGGAGGGGGTCAGCTGGGAGAGGGAGGTGGCGGCCTCAGCTGACACTAATTCAATCCACATTTACAGCAGCGGGAGGAGGAGCAGGCGGGAGGAGGAGCAGGCGGCCGGTTGGCTGGGAGCAGAGGAGCGGGAGACGTCGGGTTTGAGATGGAAGGAGCCCAGCAGGCCTGGACGGTGTCCCTCAGCCAAACTGATCCCTAAACAACATAATGACCTTCTAACTGTGGCTAAAGAGGCTGCATTCACTCATGCTGATGTAAGATCAAATTTATTGTGTGCTGCAAACCTCTCGCAAGCAGAGCTGTGGAAATGAAACTGGAACTAAATGGTCTTCGCTCGAATGTGGGTCATGGGAGTGCAGCGCTCAGCTGAACAGGACCAGGGAGCTCTAACTGTGACGATAGTGCAGATTGTGAGGGAGACGTGCTCTCAGTCAGTCACAGTCCCCGAAAGTTTTTTAAAGAATATATTATGGGCAATGTTCACCTTTTCTACTGACAGGGTACTGACCGGAAGTTAAACCAGCTTTTGACAAACCGAGCCACCTTTCGAGGTGGTAGCTGAGCCTGGGGCTGGCCTGTTCCGTTTCTGGTTCTACTGCCCCGTTAAGCAGGTTTTTACGGTCAGGACAACCCCACGTTCAGTGGGCACGTCCTTCGCTTTGAGCGAGACATCAAACACAGTCACATTCAGCAGGATAAAAGAGCAGCAGAAGCATGTGGAAACTGGAGAGCGACCTCCACGAGCCCCGGGAGAGAGAGAGCCTGTGGCTGCCGAGTGAGGGCCATCTCCTCCGGGGTTTGGAGGAAAAGCGTTTCACGGCTATAACCAACAGCAGACGTGATGAGAGTTCAGGAAAGAGCTGTAGAAAGGAGCGAAAGGTGTTGGCTCTGAGGCACCAGCACTGTGGAGGCAGCTGATCGTGTGAACAGGTCGGCCCAAGAGTCTCACCGTGAGGCTGGAAACGACGGCGGCCAGGATGTTTCATGCTGAGGTGTTCGGGACAGGGACGAACGCTGAGTGGGTTGCCTTGTGCAGGACAAATAAACACTGGAGCAGACTAGGATTGGTGTGAGAATGTGAGATTGAGTGTGTGTGTGTGTCTGAGAAAGCTGATTGGCTGATTTAGTACAAGCCAAAAGTCACAAATCCAGAATCCAACCGTGCTGTGATAACGTTGTACATGGTGACTGGGATCAACCCCTTTGCTCTCTCTCCTCTTTCCTCTCAGGCACCATGGTCTCTTTCCATTTTCTTTTCTTTCTTTTCCGCTCTCCCTCTTCGTCCCTATTTTTAGCCCCTGCTATTCTGGAATTCGTTGCTGAGTGGCTGCTGTTGGACGTCTGGGCGGCAAATCCTGTCAGGAATGTCTGGCTTCTTCTCAAACCACCACAGAGGCCAGGGAGGGAGAGAGAGACGTAACCCGGGGACGGAGAAAAAAGAAAGTGCAGATGTGTCTGTTTTTCAGTTGTACACCGCAGTACGGCCTGCGTGTGAGCGCTCGCAACTGCATCTGAGAGCGCATATGTGGGTAGACATGTTGGCCTTGATTTCATTAGAATATGTGTATCGTGTGCATCTCATGAATTACCTCTTTGCTTTGTATATGCATGTATATATGTGTGTGTGGATTTGTTTGATGAGTCCTCTCTTTGTGTGTGTGGTCCACTTAAAGAAAATAATCTGTTGTAATCTCCCCTTTTTCCATATCAGCCAAATAGCTTCAAAGAAATGTTTAGAGTAAAATGTTTAGAGAAAATGTCAGTAACAGCCAGTCCTCCTGCTGTTCATGACATCTACTCTCTCTTTTCTCTCTTTCCCTCCTTCTCTCTCTCTCTTTCTGTGTGTTGTAATCAGTTAGACAGCACTACAGTAGCATTTTATCCATGGATTTTGCATATTTTAATGTATTCTTTTACTAGAACCATCTTAAAATAAACTTTGTGTTTTTTACACATCAAGACGTCTTGTGGTGAAAAGAGACTTTTAAAGATATGATGTGTATATTAGCTACATCAGAGTCCTATATAACTTATAAAGTTAATGTACAAATGGCTTTGTGGTGACTATTTTCTTCCAGGTGGCTTATGGATCACGTGGCTGATAAAGTTAGTAAATATAATAAACTATAAAGCAAATCTGAGTGCAGGTAGAGTGAATTTGAATGAGGCACAAGCAGTGAAAACAGGATCTGCACACAGACTGACCCTCAAACCTTCGAATGAACAACTGTTAAAAGAATCTCCCCTCCAGACCATTTAGTTTGCATTGGGCTATTGGGTGTTGTGGTTAACCTATGTTCCCCGTTCTCCTCTCTTCTGTGTGTTTTGGCCAGCTACGCTGGTGCTAGTCCCGTCCCGCGAATATGTGAGCCTTTTCTCTTCCTTCGAGTTCTCAGGAATTTCTGCAGTGTAGTTTAATGTACATGTTAATGTTTTTGAGACAATAATGTGCAGTTTTAGCTGTTTGTCCTGGTATGTCTGGTCTGGTATGATGCACTTGTCTGTTCTTGATGCTTTTAGCAGGAACATCACTCTTGAGAAAAAAACACAGCACGTCATTAGCCAGTCAAAGACATGCCCCATAGATCCTCCCCGCAGATAAAACCACGAGCTGCTGGACTGATACATTCAGATCTCACACCACAACAAACTGTGTGTCCGTTTATTCAGTGCTTCATGTTTATGACTAAGAAATATGATGAAGCTGCTTAACTGCATGTGAATGCAAATCATATCCAGACTGCATTTTCATTCAAAGAAAAAAAATTACATATTTTTGAAAATAAAAATTCCATTTCAAAATCAATTTCATGGCACAGTGAACAGGAAGCAAATGGACATTTTTGAGGAATTCACAATAAAAACGAACAAACTGATGGTGATAGAAAATGAATAATGTTGTTGCGGAAATGTAATGTAACGTAATGTAACGTAACGTAATGTAACGTAATGTAATGTAATGTCATATCAACAGCAGAATGATGTTATGGGTGAAATGGAGTGCAGTTCTGAATCTGCCTCTCTGTGTGGATGTGACACCGAAAGCCTGAAAAAGTGAGTAGTTTGTGTAGGAATGAAAGGAAAAGCAGAGAGAGAAAAGGATAGAGAGAGAAAGAGAGAGAGTGAGAGAGCATGAGACAGAGAGAACAGGATAGAGAGAGGGAGTGAGAGTGAATCAGTGAGAGAGCATGAGACAGAGAGAACAGGATAGAGAGAGGGAGTGAGAGTGAATCAGTGAGAGAGCATGAGACAGAAAGAAGAATCGTCTTTGTCAAAGTTCACAGATGTGGGAGCTGTTCCCAGTCACAGGGTTGAATTGATGCTGGTTTTTACTCATCTTTCAGTTTGGTTTGTGTTTAAGCCCTGCCTCTCCACGCTCTGACTCTGAGCACAGTGAGATGGTCTGAATGCATCTCCCAGCCGAGCTGCATTCCTCCACTCTCAAGTTATGTCTGATTCTTTGTTTTTGTAGGGCAGTGATTCTGTGATTAAAGATTCTCCTCTCCCTTCCCCATTCCTGCTTTCCACTCACCTTTCTCTGTCTGCTGGGACTGGCCTATGCTCAACCTCATTCAAATGAAGTTAAATGTCACAGTCTGAAAGGGGAAAGCTGGGACCAATTTAACAGTGGAAGTTTTCAGTGACTTTCTTCTTGGGAAAGTAGCACAGGAAAAGGTACAGCTGTTAATCTAATAAGTTTTACATGCATTAGATTTACAGGCAGACATGGATATAGCTGGTATGCTGAGGCACTAGTTAAGTCTCTCTTCACCAGGCTTATGGGCAATGAGAAAACTTTAGACCAACAAAGACTTTGGCCCTGCCCTCTATAAACCAAAGAAATGTCCTGTACAAAAACAGCATTGGTGATTCCATCATAGAGCCAAACTTGTTAGAATCCTCTTTAAGCAGATTTTAAAATAACCCACATATCCAAGTCAAACAGTCTGAATGTACTTTACCAGCAACATGGAATTATTTCCCATTTGGAGAAGCAATCAAAATAAATACCTCAGAAATGACCACATTCATTTTCACATGGGTCCATTTTGTTACAGCAATTAAAAACAAAATTTTCAATCTCTTTTGTCACTTTAATTGACTTCACAGACATCAAATTATAAACAAAAGCATATCGGTGAATGTAGTGGCAGGTTGAAGGATGGTGGTCAACAGATGGTGACTTGATGTGAAGGTAAAAGAAAGTATCTGTTTCTTCAAACAGGCTTCAAACCATCTTGTCTTCATGGTGGTCCATACCTGTCACAAGTAAAGTGGTTTTATGAGCCTTGACTTCCAGAGGTGGGTCCACTGTAGCTTTTCCGTCTTATGAAACACTGTGGAGCTGAAGATGATGAATGCTGAGGAGTGAGGTTATCTCCCACAGGCCAGAGACCTTCTTATCCCTCTGACACTTTCCCACGAAGCTAAAATACAGTGCAGTTCCTTACCTATTCAATACAGCTCTACCTTGTCTGCCTGTATGGGTATATGTGGCCACCTGCTCATGATACTGAGGATCCATTCTAAACATTACCTATATTCTTTGATAAAGTTAAAAGCTAACAGGAATCTAAATCTGCCATTTTTTACCTGACAAAACCTGCTCGTTGAACTGACACGTTTGATACATGTACATGTAGCCTTTGGAAGGCATTATCTACCAGAAATAAACGATGTAGTCCTATATTTGTTTTAAGTGGGGGTCTCAGTCCTAGACCTTCTTATTAACTTAATGGCCAACAGAATAGGGAAGAGAAGCCTTTTTGAAAGAGGTAGAGTTTCAGTCTAAGGCAATCAGCTAGTGATTTCAGACGAACCTTCACTTAAGTTCATTGAAGGTAAGAGCCAGTGTACATAAATACCTCTCTGGTGGAGATACTATCTTCCTCAGCAGCTATGCCAGAAAGAACAACTCTCCCACAATCAAAGAGGAGATGCCCCTGGAAAACTTCCTTTTATGACTGATGGCCATCTGCTTCTTTCCTCCCCTTTCATTCTCCCTCAGAATTTTTTTTTGGTCTTAACCAGCAGTGAAATGTTGAAGAAAAACAAATGAAAAGATAGCGCTTTGAAAAGTGATCCCCACCTCAGTGGCCTGCCCCCCTCCTTTCACTTGTGCGGGCTTGATGAAAGACTATCCCTCTCTCCATCGCACGCAACCTCTCCCAAACCTGTCTGGACTTTTGGAGGGGGAGGGACACAGAGTAAAAATGAGGGTCCCAGGGAAAGAGGAAGAGTGTTTAAGAGAGATAGAAGATAGAAAGAGAGAGAGAGAGAGAAACAGACAAATAGAGAGAAGAAAGAAAATAAACTGGAGAGAACTGATGAAAATTCAAACACCATAGGTTGCCTGAAAGTACTTTGGGTAAACAGTAAAACTTTTGGTGAATGTGAGAAATGAAACATTTCAATAGTCTTAAAGGATTTTAGCCCCTCAGCTGTTGATTCAGAAGTTATAGCATCACAACAAATGGTGGTGAGTGACATGTGAGTTTCATGTGTCTGTTGAACATCATATCATGTTTTAAATCCCTGCCATCTTCCATGACTAAGTGTAATATTGTACATTTTGAAGTGATGGATAGAAGATGACATGAAAACACAATGATGTGATCTCAATGAGGATACAGTGATCCATGGTTTGTTTACCATGTTCTTATTTAAACAGTTCAGAGGTTTTTAATGCAGTGTGTTTACCATGCTCTCCTACTTAGACATTTCACAATGTATTTCAGAATGTGTTTTCTCAATCAAACTATTTTATCAGCATATAGCTGCTGAATAAAATGATTTAACTTGCCAGTCTACTAAAATACCCCCAAAAATATTGGAGCTTTGAAATATTGGATTAAGGGAAACTAATATTTACTTCTTACTTTATCACATCTCACATTTTGTGGAGTTAAGATAAATTGAACCTGCCATAAACACATTAAAGTGTCTTTTCTTTTATGTTTCATTGAGTTTCTTGTGTTGCTGGAAGTAATTTAGTTTTTTGAAGACAAATGAACGGTAGAATGTTATTGCCCTAAAATTATAACTTAGTATGCGTCAAAATTCACCGCACTTCCTCCCTGTATGAGCCATGTCTCCTAGACAAACTGCAGGAATGAGAGAATGATTAGGATGTGGCTGTCAGCCCCACTTCTGGGTGAATGCTCTTGATTTCTCTTACTTTCTTTTGGGTTGGTGACTGATGATACCTGACAAGCAGGTTCATGGCCCACACCTGCAAGCTTAGCTCAGCCCCTTTAAGGTCGAAGACACTTCTTAGTGGTTAAATATTAAAGCTGTTTAGTCATGACAACATCAAAGCTCATAATGAATGCCTCCTTGCTCACCAAACAGGCATCAGTCATATAGTAATGATACGCTTCTCTGTGTTCGGAGAAGCAGAGATTAACACGCTACCTCACATTCTTTATGCCTGACTTCAGTTTGCCTCTGCACTCACCTAGCAAAATATGAACCCTGAGGGTTTATAAGGTCCATAACAGTCCAACAGGGTTCATAAGGTCCATAACAGTCCAACAGGGTTCATAAGGTCCATAACAGGTCCATAACAGTCCAACAGGGTTCATAAGGACCATAACAGTCCCTCAGGGTTCATATGTTGGTCAATAACAGTCCCTCATGGTTCATAAGGTCCCTAACAGTCCCTCAGGGTTCATAAGTCCCTCAGGGTTCTGTTATGGACCTGTTATGGACCTTATGAACCCTGAGGGACTGTTATGGACCTTCGCAGGTTCCTGGGCGCAAGTGCATTGGTTCCATGGAGGAAAATGTCACCACATGTGTGGAAACAAGACTCAAGAGCTACATTAGGCTGGACCCCCCCTCCCACCCTCTGCTCAGATGAAATCAACTGGCAGGGGCTGGAAAAGCATCCAGGACATTCTGCCACTCACCAGCTGGAGACAGACATTTGGAGAAGCATAACCCAGAGCATGACCCATCTGTCTGACTCTTCAGTCTGATGGACTGGAGCAGAGAGCAGACACACTCTTACTCTGCTCATCTTTACTTGACTGATTTCCAAATAACTACAGGATTTGTAGAAACATCAACAGATATTTAAAGTCCCCCTGATCTCTTAGGCACTTCAGTTTTTCTGTAAAAAGTGTTTGTTGGCCATCTAAACATGATAAGCTTGGGCCTCTGTGTAAGAATAAAGTTATGTCATTTACAGTATGGTAACAGATTGGTTACAGCGTCAGTTTATACTTGGGGTTTTAAATCTGGGTTTATGTTTTCAGTAGTTATCTGTGTCTCTGACTCTTTGGTCCTAACATTTGTCTTTTACATAAAGTGAATGAATGTCTGAGTTTACAGTCTGAGCATGGCCTTGTGCGACCTCATCATGACAGTGTCCAGTATAGGACAACACAAAGGTCTTCTACAGTTTGTGTTGGGGACTTCTTTCAGTGTGAAGAGGAGAGGGTTAGGGGTTAATGTGAAATCCCACTGGCTAACATAAACACTCATTCATTCATGTCTACTCCCTCATAACTGAGCAATGACTCAAACACAAAAGGAGAGTGAGAGTGAGACAGGCAGACTAAGAGAATGAAAGAGCGTGTTAAAGAATCTTCAAGTTCTTACATCCCTCAATGGAGGCAATTACTCAGCTCCACCAGAACATCGTTTTTCTTCCCAGAGAGCGAGACAGGAAAAGAGAGGGAGAGAGTCTCCTTAGTTTTTAATGTTTTATAGAAGGCGTCTTGGGTGAGTTCAGATGAGCAATTATCCATTTCATCTAAATGCAACCCTACTTACAGAACCACCACCCCCAGTGAAAACTGGAACATCTACAACATTTCATCTTACTGAGCAAAATGCAAAAAGCAGTTAAATGTGCTTCTGCTGTTGCATATTCAAATCACCCTTGAACTTTGATATTTTACAATGTTCATCAAAGCATACCAAGTATTTTTTATGTGTCTCTAATAATCAGAAGTCTATATTCGGTTGTGTGATTTTAAATATAATATATGGGACAAATTATAAATTGTAAAATATATTTTAATATATTTTAAATTGCTTAGTAAACAAATGTTTATCTTCAAAATCTGCTAACCCTCTCAGAACCACAAAAAATAGCTCTGTGATTATTTAAAGACATTACAGGTAGACAACAGCGTAGTGATTTAGTGACTACAGGTAGATAATAGATGTGATTAAGTACCAGGTAGAGAACAGCTGCATCAAGTCCATTTATTTACAGTCAGTTTATTTATCGTTACAGATTAATTAGAACCTGTAGGACAGAAAAGATCACAGGACAGTTTCAATGCTTTAAATCTTAATTTCTGTGACAAGCAGTGACTTTGCCACCAGACCACTAATATTATAACATTTTTATATTTGTGATCAGGCATGTAGTTTCGGTGATGGAAAGGATAAAAACATAAGGGTCCTTTTATATCTTTCAGATAATTACGATTAAGGATAATTCACATGATCTCCCTAAATGCTAGACACTTACTGATAGGTAAAATGGTTATTATTATTATTTATGTTTACTTGTGGAAATAATTGTGCAGCTGAATTGCAACATATAGTATCTCACAAAAGTGAGTACACCACTTACATTTTTGTATATATTTATTTTTATGGGACACCACTGAAGATATGACACTTTGATACAGTGATAAGTAGTCAGTGCACAGTTTGTTTAACAGTGTAAATTTACTGTGCCCTCAAAAGAACTCAACACACAGCCATTACTGCAGGCAACGGAAATGAGTGCACCCCAGTTGTGCACCCAAATTGTGCCCAATTAGACATTTTCCCTCCCTGGTGTCATGCGACTTGTTAGTGTTACAAGGTCTCAGGTGTGAGTGGGGAGCAGGTGTGTTCAGTTTGGTGTTATCGCTCTCACTGGAAGTTCAGCATGGCACCTCATGGCAAAGAACTCACTGAGGATCTGAAGAAAAGAATTGTTGCTCTACATAAAGATGGCCTAGGCTATAAGAAGACTGTCAACACCCTGAAACTGAGCTGCAGCACGATGGCCAAGACCATACAGCGGCTTTCTTTCCCAGCGGTTTAGACATTAATGGCTGTGTGTTGACTTATTTTGAGGGCACAACAAATTTACATTTAGTTATACAAGCTGTACACTGACTACTTTACATTGTATCAAAGTCTCATATCTTCAGTGTTGTCCCATGAAAAGATATAACAAAATATTTACAAAAATGTGAGGGGTGTGCTTACTTTTGTGACATGCTGTGTATATGGTACAGTTTTGCTATTTTATCAGATTAACCAGTTCATGCATTTCTGATGATAAATGATGTTTTAGGACTAACCAATGAAATAGCAGGTGGTAATCCAGTTAGTTTCTTTCTCACAGGTTGTCTTACCATTAGGACTCTTTTAGAGTTTTATGCCCAACTCTGTAGGGGAAAATGAAAACAGGTGGGAGTTTGGAAATCATTTGTAAAGCCACACTGGAAGACTTTCTTCCAAGATTTATTCCAACAAAAATGACCTCCCAGATAACTTTTATAAGGAATTGTCAGGAGGTGACAAAAATCTAATGAATATAAAATATGTGTTTACATTGTGTTGTATCTTATTAAGGTAAGAAACATCTTATTCTTTCCAATGCAAAAACTACTCTGTAACACATTCACTTCAAAAATGTCTTATCAAGGGAAATTTTCTTGAATGTAGGATTCTAATATTTTAGTTTAAATATTTTAAATGATCTCAATTAACCCAAGGTATGTAACTTTGTTTCCATTAAGTACTGACTCTATACTATCTTCCACAGTGTGTACTCACTTTTGATATTTAGCTAATACATTTTTTACATCTTTTTTTGTCTTCACACATCTTTTTATGTCTGAGCAGTGGCTGTCTCGCACATCTTGATGCTTTCGTGACGTGAGCACGCTTTGGTCCACTCGCTTCTATGTTACATAAGCACATGACCTTCAGCTCGATGTGTCATTAAAAAGATATGCTACTCGCTGTAATGGTCTTTTGTTCATTGTTTACTAATTATATTTTACAGGCTTGCATCATCACAGCTGGGGCCAGAATGACTTCATTCACAGGGCCTGGTCAGTCACGCTGCTGGCATGTTGCAATAGGGGCTTAGTTAGCAGTTTGTTCCCTTATTCCTGAGAGAAAATGTCTATACTATATATCATGTAGCCTTTATTGGAATACTTTAAGAATATTATGACATTTATTGCTTTTCTAATAGGACTGAGAATGTATGTCATTGGTATGTCATATAAAATATGTACGTAGGTAAGGAGTATGAAAGTACTAAGATGTCAAAGAAAATTACAAATTCTTGTTAACTCTTGGATTCCTTAAAGGAGCAATAAGTCATTTTCCCAATGTTTCTTCTTTACACTAAGAAACAACCACTATACTGACACCTAGTGTGCTGGATGTTTCAGAGATTCAGTTCTACAGCTATTTTAACAATGGCTGCTACCATGTGGTGTCTGCTCTGTAAAGCAGAAACCCCTTCATTTGAAGACAACAGATTTGATTCTGTGTCTCATATAAGATGCATTTTCCTATAATTTTTTTTAAAAATAATTTTTTGGTGGTAAAAGTGACTTTAGAAATAGCTGTTTGTCCTCTTATTAATAGTTTCCCAGGTACGATACTTGTGTGTAAGATGTTTCAGTAAGAAATATTCAGGTCTTCTACAGCACATAGTAGACCTTCCTTTTTTGTACATTTTGTCCCATGAAAGAACGACATATTCATTCTAGGAGGTGCAAATTTTTCACTCCTCCAAATAATTACTCATCTGTGTTTCAAGCTGTTATCTCGCTGAAGAATGAAGTCTGAAGTAGCTATCTGCCCTTGGAAATGCTAAAAGCTTGTGTTGCTTGAAATCTTCATGGCCTGATTTTGAGAAGCTCATAAACTTTGTCACAAATGCAAGAGTTTGACAGTATTTCTATTTTTCACTCAAATTCTATTTTTCAAGTCTTTCTCTTACACTACACTCAGTGGTTTCTCTGAAACCTCTGTTTTAGGTGTGTTGTTAATTATTAGTTCCACGGTCTTGAGTCAAAAATTTGTTAGGTCTCCACTGTTATTTCTTCACTGAACGTGGTCTTCACTGTTAGGCTCAGGTTTAGTTAGGGTCATCATTCAAAGATCCTGGTCACTAAATGCAGTCACCATAGCAAGATCTTTGTGCTTTCACTTAAAGGTTCATTTAACAACGGCATAAGAGGGACCTGAAGACATAATTCCTGCAGATGCCATATTCCGTCACTATGAGTTTACAAAATCACAACTGCAGATGCTCTCATTAGGTGGGTAGAACATCTTAATTCGTCTGTACATGTCTATTCAAGGTCATTCTATCCATTCAAGGTTATCGATTAGGCTATGTATTCAAAACCAAATGGTTAATGCTCATAAGCCTAACTTATAATAATGTGTGAACTGCATTTGAGATTCACTTCTTAGGAGGAAGTGGCTATGATGAACATCAGGAGAAAAAGACACCAAACAATGAAAAAGAGTTGATCTTGTAAATATTCATTCTAAAGTAAACAATCTTTTTGGTTACACTTTATTTTGAGTTGTCTATTTTACATTAAATGAACACTCAACAGGCTCTTAGTAATATAAATGATGTAACAGTGGAACATCTGAATATATGCAGTGTATAAGTTCACATCTCTATATGTTAACCTCAGGTATAATACATACTCTCTTAGGATACTCAACAAATTGTTCTAAAATACTGTTGGCAACATTCTGCAGTAGGATTTTAACTGGATTTTGGTTATGGTTAGGGTCTGGATTATGGTCAGGTTAGGGTTTTGGTATGAGGTTAAGATGAATTAATTCATCATTTAAAATATTATTTTTATTAATAACTTGTATTATACCCACCTGTTTTAATCTTAAGCCATGACACATACACACACACACACACACACACACAGAGAACCAAACGACAACTGACAATACACTTTAAACGTAATTATATTCTAAATTCAGATTTACTTGATATAGATGTTGGTGTTATTCATAAAATAAATCTATCTAGTTTGATTCCTTATCTAACTAAACAACAGTTTTGCTCCTATTAGGCATCCATTTCTGATATCTCATGCTCACTCATGCTGAATTTTTGAATCACTCAAGTCTGAATCTTTTTGTAGTGAACTCTCCCTCTGAGAAATTCAGAACTAGCTGCTCTAAGTTTGGCTTGGCTGACAGTATTCCAACTCTTTGGTTGACTGCAGTCTAGTTTGTTTTCAGTCTAGTTGCAGAGCACAGACACATTCCCATCGCCGGGGCCGTCTGCTCCCCCAGCCCATGTGTCTGAGATGAAAGAGAAACCAAGCAGTTGTGCTAAATTATTTCTCCGCTTGTGATCCAGGCTAATGTTCCTCCCCCCTCGTTGTTCCTTTCCTCAAGCATATGTGACCTCTCGTCTTTTTTCTGCTTCCCCCTTCTGTCGTTTTTGTTTCATCTCTGGCCAAAGCCTGACTTGCTCTCTCTCTTCTGCGGTTTCATACGCTCGCTGCAGAGTGTGTCTTTACGCCCGTCCAGTCTGTGCATGTGTGTGCATTTGTGTTTTCCTCCTGAAGTCAAAGAATGAGCACACAAAGAGTTACCTTAACCACACACACACACACACACAAAGAGGTACTCTAACCATATACACATGGTGTGTGCACACACACGCACATACACATGCACACACACACACACACACACACACACACACACACACACACACACAGCCTTCTTTCATAGCATTTTTTCATTAAAAAAATATAGATTTCCTCTACTTTCAATACACTGCATTAATGTACATTCTTAATGTACATTCCTGGTTTCCATGGACACATACATAGGTGGACTAGACATCTCCCAGGGCAACTCTACTCCTTCTGAAACTGGAAAACAGACTTCAGGGACTGGAAAAAAAACACTTTTTTTCCCACAATCTATCATACCTTTTGAAGGATTTGTTATTGATTAAGTTGCTAAATTGCTTAAATTTGTGGAAGTTAAGTTGGTTGAAATGGTGGAAGCAGGTATGTGTGGCTTAAAGTAACATTAGGTTATGGTTAGAGTAAGCTAAGATGTTTAAGAATTAGATAAGAATGTTATTTTGCCATCTGTTCTTAGTAGAAACCTTTCGGTAAAATACAAATTCCGGTAAGAGAAAAGGAAAGAAATGAGGAACAAAGAGAGCAAGTCTGGTTTTAGGATGAGTAGCAGCCTATGGGTGCACTTCATTGTTCCTGTCACGTGTGGAATCAGTTTATATAAAGACAAACACATAAAGAGGAATGCTTTCATTTCCAACCCATTTATCCAGTTTCTCTCCCACTTCCTCTTTCCAGGTCTCTCCTCCATGAAGTCATGTAATTGTTGGCCATTTTTAGGTTTTTTCTCAAAAAACCTGAATTCCAGAACTCATTGATTTTGGCGGATTTATCTCACAACTATGCTGCTTTGAATCCCAGCTCTCACACATACATACAGCAATGTCCATAACATTTCTTCCTCTCTCTCTCTCTCTCTCTCTCTCTCTCTCTCTCTCTCTCTCCCTCTCTCTCCCTTTCCCTGTCCCTTTCTCTCTCTCTCCCTCTCTCTCCCTCTCTCTCTCCCTTTCCCTCTCCCTTTGTCTCTCTCTCCCTCTCTCTCCCTCCGCATTTTGTTCTACTGACATTTGCTGTAGAACTGTAACTCAGTGGGGCCAGGAGCAGCACTGCATACCTGCTGTCTCACGTGTGTATCATAATACAGAGGTTCAGTACTCACGTGTGTATCATAATACAGAGGTTCAGTACTCACGTGTGTATCATAATGCAGAATTTCAATACTCACGTGCGTATCATAATGCAGAATTTCAGTACTCGTGTGTATCATAATGCAGAGGTTCAGTACTCCTGCCTTACATTGTTACTACCAGGCTCTCCTGCCAAACCTTTGATTAGCTAAGGCCTAACATGCCAGTCCCACCTAAAAATAATGCTTTGATTTATTTTTCCATGACCAATATTCACAAGTTTCTTTCTTTTTTTTAAATGCCCAAACACAGCTGTGTAGATGAAGTGTCAAACGAGATTCAAAATGAATTGGTGGTAATTATTATATTTCTCTCCAAGTCTTGGTAATCTAGTTTTCATTAAAGACTCCTGTAGTGAGGGAAGGAGTGAGGGAGAGATAGAAAGAGAGAGAGATGGACAAACAGACAGACAGACAAGCACACTTTCAGTTTGGAATAACTGCTGTTAGTGCTCTGCTACATGCAAACTTGAGTCTAATGTTCCAACTCTGGGGTGGGCTTGTGCACATAGACAACCATCTGAAAAAGTCTCCAGATGTGTATTCCATGTGTATATACAGCCCCCTTAAAAATACGAAACTCTTAATGTTAACGGGGTATTTTTGAACTCTGGAAGCAGGTTCTTACCTTGTGTGTTCCACCTACCTTTTACGTTGCTGGAATGTTCACTCCATTAGCTTGGGTTCAAAACAATGATTTCTTATGTTACAAGGAAGATAACTGTTGACAGTATGGTACTCACACTTTTGATCAAGTAGTTGTCATTTACGTTTTACCAAAAGTAAAGGTAAATAACATAAATAATGAAAACACTAACCTTGGCATCTATATAGCTAGCAGCTAATCATGTTGCTCTTAGCTATGTTAGTGTGGTGTCATAATAATAATAGTCACACCTGAATGTTCTCATCAACCAAACTCCATACCGAGAGCACAACTTATATTTAACATCATATTCTCCTACAGCACCACCTCTGGTTTACTTTAACTGTAATTACAGGACGCATCTTCACTCTCTGTAAAACTACTTCAGTAATAAAACAAAGTTAAAACAACACTTAATGCTAACGTTTTGATCATTCTGGAAATGGTACACAGTTTCAACTTGGAGGATATAATGTTTATGGTCATTTGGCTGCTCTAACCTACAAAAAGAATCATCTTGTCAAAAAAAAAGATTACTGCAAAAACTATGGTTTCTATGGTTTTACAATTTACAGGCATGTGTTTGAGTAAAATTAAATTCCAATTATTATTCCAGACTTTGAATAATTTAAAGAAAACAAGTTCCTTCATTTTTAAACAAAACAATCCTAAAGTTTAAATTTAGGAAAAGATCATAATTCACTAATTGGTGGAATAACCCAGTTTTTAATAGCCGATTTTGTGTTTACCTGTATTTCATAAGTAAACCATTAACTAAGATTTGGTTCTGGTGATCTCCTAAGCATCTCAGTACAGAGAAGCTGTGCATGTGTTGGAATACAACAGACACTGAATAACAACTGTAGCAATTGCTTTAAAATACCTAAAATGCAAATTTAAGGTCAAAATCAAGTGTCTAAATCAAAATAATTTTTTTTTTTTTTCATGAGCATTGCTATATATTAAACCTGGTGCACTTAAAGACTGTAGCTCCATGGTCCATGTTTGTGTCTGGTCTGTGGCAGGCTCAGGGCAGCATGTGTTGTAGTGTGTACTTGTGGAGGCATGATATTTGCTTCAGATCCTTAACTTTGGGTGAAAAGTGGGCTGGTCCAAACAACCATGGGTGTGTTGCATTCCACCTCATCACTCAGTAGGAAGATGCCGAGACCCTTTCTACTCAACCACCTTGGGTTCTCTCTTTGGTGTACTTTGGGTGGGCTTTGGGAGATGAATGGGGAAACCTTAACCTGACTCTTTCCCCCTTGCTGAATAGGAGATTTCGAGCACTGTGTCTGGTGTCCGCGTAGCGTTTCATTTTATCTTCTGACTTTATCATGCATGTAAACATGCTGACACATCTTCCTACCGTATATCAATTCACGGGTTGAAACGAAGGTGGTGGCATGTGGTGAGCACAATGCTCCTGCAGCCAGTCCATCATAGCCTCTATCTATGGTTGCAACTGCAAGATTAGCTTACTGGAGCACGGCGGAACCTTTCAATGGCACCATTAGCTGCACGGGAAATGACAAATGTGTGGATGTGATGTATACCATGTGTCTTCAAGAACTCAGCCAATTCTGCTGAATTAAAGTGAGCTCTGTTGTCGACGCAAGTTTTTTCTGGTGGCTGAAAACAGACGTCAGGAACTTGAGAACGTTATAAGTTGCAGCACTGTCAGAAAAGACAAGGTCAGGAATAGTAATCAGTCAGTCTAATAGTACTGACAGGCAGGAATGGCAGCTTCAAATTCTCCTACAGTGTCAAGGTCTCCTGTCTTCCAGGGTCCATAAGAAAGCTGGTCAGGATGCAAAGGAGCAAGGTGAGTGAGAGGGCCAAAGTAGATTGAAACATGCATGGATATGCTAGTCTGAATCCAAGAGACCATTCTTCACCATTGGTAGAGGTCACACAGCTATCACTTTGTGCAAACAATCTGCTGGTGACACTCACAAAAGCACAAAGAGACTCGTGCTCCTACAGATGTAACTGGTCCTAAGAGCTCATCTTTTAACTCGTTTCAATCCTGTCTCAGTATCTTGTTGGAAAGCAGGCAGCCATGTTTAACCTGGAGGGCATTCTGGAAGCCTGGATGGCAGACATAATACAATCAGAGCAACCATATAAGCATATTGTGTGAGTAGGAGAGATAGAGACTAATGTGCATATGGGATGAGGATCAGGATGCGTTGCAGACAATTAAAGGCTCACAGTAAGCAGATCCACAGCTGTTTACTTCATGCATGTGTACAGATGAATGAAAATCAAAAACAGAACAAGTAAAATACAAACTTCAATCAACAGCACACACTCGATTCTTTCATCTTATTTGGCTGTAAAAGCCCTTCATTTAGGCTACAAACAATACATCAGTAATCAGCAACTCATTCTCTGTTGCATCTTCTCTTTCTGTTAACTCTCTTTGAATTTTAGGAGATTGTTTGACTTCATTGTCAACTTGGTCACTGTGGATGATTTGCATTTACTGAGCATCTTTTTTAGCCTTCATGTCTGCGTCATTCTGGAGTGACACTCAGTCTCCATGGTTTTCCTTTTGTTCGTAAGTGTTTCTGTAATGCCGCGTGGCTTTGCGCAAAAAGGCCCGATGCTGAAGCGTTGTAATAAAGTAAAAGTGTTGGTTAACATAAACGGCAGATGAAAAGCGACATGCACATGCTTAAATACTCACACGACGGAAAAGACACAGGTGAAACGAACGATTAATATTAAACAGGGAACGAAACGCAAATTAAAACGACATTCACACGAAACATGAAGATACACACACAGACGCATACACACAACAGGAGTTGTATGTAGGCAGGAGACGGGGGCAGCCAGCGCGACAGTTTATAGTTTGTCTTCAGGCATTTTTGGTTTGTTCTTTCGTTTCATCACTCTCCATTTTCATCTTTTCCTCATCCATCTGCTCCATGCACTTGCATAATATTTCAGTAACTCCTTGAGAGGCATGTTGGTCACTGATCCACAAACTCTGACATGATCACACATGACGTGATCGCACAGTGTGACCACATTGTCTTTAGCCATGTTCAACTGTTACCTGACCATGTGAGAGAAGCTTTAGACCAAAGTCTCACAGTTCCAGGAAGGAGCTGGACATGTTCTGTTGAGGAAACAGATCATCTCTGGACTTGATGTAGACAGGGTGGTAAGAAAGGAGTCTGACTTCTCTGGCTTCATTGCAGAGGAACGCAACATACTGTTGTGGGTTTACTTTACTTGCTTTTAAATAATTAAAAAAAGAGCGAATGTTAAGACATTGGGTAATGTAACATCTAGTAAAAGTCACCCTCTGAAAACTACAAAACAGTGTATGTTTAATCAATCCTTACCAACTACACAACAGTGTATGTTTAATCAATCCTTACCAACTACACAACAGTGTATGTTTAATCAATCCTTACCAATTTAAAAGAAAACTTGTTGAAGTCACAAACTCCTTAAATGTGTTTGCAACTATCATTCTAGTCATGGATCCCTTGCTATGAAATCACACAGATCATTTGTGATTAAAGAGATTATGAAACTAACAAGAGTAATCATGAAGGTCCTACTCCTGTGTTATTCTTGTTTTTTGACTGTTCTTATTCCAAATGCATTACTAATCTGTTATTGCTACACCAGGGGACAGTTGTTAAGACTTGTTCTTACAGATGTTTGAGAGGGCTGTGCATCTTTTGTAAACTTCTAATGTCTTTCTGATGCTAACTAGCAAAAAGACTCCAATCAACTGCAACTCTCATGTCCAAAAAATTACAGTTACATTACTAATGTTACACATAGCTAACTTACAAGATGCTTTATTTTAACTTACCTTGAAAAATGCAAGCATGGTTTCAACTGTGGACTGAGCCATAAACCGTGGTCCATAGTAATGTGACAGCAGAAATGTTAACCAAATAGTTACCAAAAAGTTAACCATAGTAACCAAATAAATTCAGTGCTTTAGATGGAATGCAGAATATTTTTAGATTGATCTATTCAAGCTTCTCTTGAACATTACTACAGAGCACACAACTGACCATGCGTTTCATTGGATGAAGGGTGGGCTAGTGAAGTCTTCTCTTAGCATTTGAGCCTCTCTGATGTCAAATATGACTTCATAATATGTCTTCATAATAACTAATTTATAGGTCGTCTTGCACAATCCACATTGGAAATTATGTGGGTTAGTTGAGTGCTGTAATCAATGTGCATATTTGTCCTTTTTCCAATTATAATTAAATTTGCATTTACTCATGTTGACAATGGTATATAGTCTTAGTATCCCCCCCCCCCCGTGTGAACACTAGCTAACTAGTCATCTTGCATGCAAGAAAAGCATTTGAGTGGCGGGCTGCTAGACAAACCGGACCTTGGGTGGTTGATATGACAATGATAAATTATGTTTCTGTAAATAATCATGCAATCAGTAAATTCCATTGGCAGTTATGAAACATTCAAGGAAGTGCAGTGAAGTCTTTCTGAAACGGTACCAGCAGAGTACATTAATGTACATTTCAAGTACATTAGTTCTGGAAGTGGTAGAAGTGGTACTGATACTCTGAAGTCCAAGTACTGTTACATTACTGAAATATTACTCAACTACAAGTAGAACCCGTTAAAAAACGTTCAAAGTATTCTAAAAAACATACTCATTACTTTTTAACTTTTGATGTGTAATGCATTATCAACATCAGTCATTCAATAGAAAGGAGAAATCCATGTAGAAAATATATTTCAACAAAGCACATTTGATAAATGATAAAACATATGAATGGATCAGACTAAGGCCATTTGTTTTCTGAACAAATACCAAACAAATCATGTGATCATGCTGAAACGAAGCCTAGTAGGGTAACTCAAATCAAAATCAAATCAAATCAAGTTTTATTTAAATAGCCCCTTTTACAATGGATGTTGTCAAAGCAGCTTTACAAGTGTCTGAGTCCAAGCCCCCAGTGATCAAGCCCAGGGTGACAGCGACAAGGAAAAACTCCCTAAGAGCGTGAGGAAGAAACCAAGACTCAAGAGGGGAGCCCATTCTCTTCTGGGCAACACTGGTCACCATGACAACAAGATCATCTGCATCTGGATGAGTAGGAGGTGGTTGTTCCGGGACAGGCAGCAGCAGGAGAGCCTCTTCGATCCTTACGTTGTACCAAGGACAGCCAATAGCTCGGTAAAAGTAAAGTGAGACAGTTAGTTCTGTATGAGAAATAAAATACAGACATTTCAGAAGCGTGGCAGCAGCAACTAACTATTACAGCCTAACTAAAAGGGCACAACCAGAAGGTAACACAGACTTGGGGATGACCTGAGGCGTTGGCATCCCTCCAACCCACCGTCAGTAAGCTTGAGTGAACGTGTGCAGTGCAGGGATGACAGCGCCAGCGTCTCAGTATACCATAAAACCCTCTGTCCATGAACCCCTGGATCTGTAACCTTTATCTACCGGGGAATATCAATTACCAAATGCTAAACTAAATAAGTACGTTTTTAGCGTAGACTTAAAGATTGAGACTGTGTCAGAGTCCCAGATATTTTCTGGAAGGCTGTCCCATAGTTGTGAGGCTTTGTAAGAAAAGGCTCTTCCCCCTACTGTTACCTTATTACATTTACATTTACATTTATGGCATTTAGCAGACGCTCTTATCCAGAGCGACTTACAAAAGTGCTTAGGGATACT
>JAOXYF010000007.1:8891830-8904620 GCA_028565775.1 Sternarchorhynchus goeldii | reverse complement strand
GTAGCTCAGATAGACCCGAATCCGTGTACTCCAAGCTGGAATACTACCAGAAAATAGTCTTATGATACGCAAGCCTTATTAATTGATGGCACCAGTAAGAAGCAGCACCCTGTGTTCTTAGTAAACGTGGAGGCTCATAATAGGAAATAAGTTCTTACAGATAATCAGGGATGAGTCCATGCAGAACTTTCTATGTTAATAGAAGGATTTTATAGTCTATGCGAACTCTGACTGGGTAACTGCTTTCTTGGTTAAATTTTCTTTTTATGTTGCATCCTTGTGCACTAGACATTCAAGCCCTTCTATTGCTTTGAAAAGGACTGTAACATTAAAGTTTCAGCAGGATTTTCAAGTTATCAGAGTCTGTCCAGCTCTCTCTGCATGTGAACAGTAGAACACAGCTAAAAAGCTGTTCGCATGCAGCACGGGCACACAGAGATCATCCGTAAGTAACAACCTTTAGCCTTGCCATGCCTGAGGAGGTATATGCATGCATGTGTTTACATATAGCAACACATGCAAATGAGCTCATGTGAATCTCTGACTAAATTTGACCTCATCAGCCTCTATTACCTCGGTTAGGGTTAGGGATAGGGTTAAGGTTAGGGATAGGGTTAAGGTTAGGGTTAGGGTTAAGGTTAGGGATAGGGTTAAGGTTAGGGTTAGGGTTATGGTTAGGGTTAGGGTTAAGGTTAGGGATAGGGTTATGGTTAGGGTTAGGGTTAAGGTTAGGGTTAGGGTTAAGGTTAGGGATAGGGTTAAGGTTAGGGTTAGGGTTAAGGTTAGGGTTAGGGTTAAGGTAAGGGTTAGGGTTAAGGATAGGGTTAGGGTTAGTCCAGGAGATCTTAAACTTGGGTAAGAGGACTGCAGCTGCAACTCTGGATGCTCCATCATCTGTCAAAATATTTTTGCAGGGTTCTGATGAGTGGTATGCAGGTCTTCCTTGACGCCTCCAGCCTGGTAAATTTGGATAATAGTTGGTGGATTACTGGCAGAGGTCATCACATCCTGGAGCTGGACTCTAACTGGAGGAAGTTTGAAGCTTTAACCAGTGGCTTCATGGTAGTATAATACTCTCTGAGGAATGAAACTTCTGAAGGGTTCAGATTGGAAGATAAGGATTTGCAGTATAGTCACTCGGATCGAGAACATCTGGGTCACCTTCTACCTCAGAATCATTCTACATCCCAAACGCATGGAAAGCTTTGATAATGTTGGATCCACTGTGAGTTTTTGTTCATACTTTCCTTCTAATCTTGTATTGACAATTGACATTATCAAGGACACCAGCAAGAATGTCATGTGTGAGACCCTCCCAATTTTTTGCAAGATAGTGCCACAGACATTCTTACCAGGAACTCTTGCTTTATCCAAAGTCATGTAAAACCAAGTGAATTTATCTGATGAGCTGACTAACAATCAATGGTTATAGCAACACATGTGACTCTGGACGATTCTGCAATCAAAATCTTTATATGATCAACAGCTTCACAGATTCTGTTATGAACAGTAGGTCTGGAGATTACTTTAGCTTGAGGTTGCAATGTGGTAACTAATTTGTTGTTCTACCACTGCAAATGGCTGTAGATTTTCACATATGAAACTGATGACAAGCTTGTCAACAGTTGCTTGTGGGACATGTCTACTTGCAGATGCCAACATCACATCTGGTACCCTGTCTTGCTTACTTGCTGAGAGCTTGTTTGGTATGGCTGTGGTCTTTCTTTGAAGTGCTGCTGACACAGTGATGTCATGGTACTGGTCAGTCTTCAATGGATGTTTTCTTTGTAAAGATAAATATTATCTCAGTGCTTTACCTCATCAAATCACAGCTATTGACACCAAAGGAAAAACTGGTTAATATAAGTCAGCCAGAGTAATTATTTTAATTAATCATGAATTGTTTAGCATTTATGGGTGTTAAATGTTGTCTGTCTCCATTTGGTTTCTGTTTGTCCAAACCTTCAGTCCCTTTATTACTTCCAAATCCTGTGCTGTTCTGGTCCAAACCTGTGACTTTGTGCCATAATTGTTTTCAGAATGTGTAGCTTACCTGATTTTCATGCCGGGGTAATACACCAAGCAAAGCCTGAAGTCGTACAAAAGCTTAGACATTTTGTCTTATGGCCAGGCTTGCTTCACTGGTAACCTCAGGGTTTAATTGTTCTGTTATCACAGCAGTTCACTTAAGTTCAAGGTAAGGGCAGATTCAGGATTTGATGTTCGTTTTTTCCAGTTATGTACATGCACAAAACAACCAGCTAAGATAGGGATTCAAGACATGCTGAAACAAACTGTACATGGACCATCCGATGGTTTGATCTGGCCTAGAAGTAAGCCAGATATGGGAAAGATCTTATACAGCTCATGGCTTATGCACTCTTCTTTTATTTGCACTGAGTGGTTACGAGGTTATCTGCTATTGGTTGGCACAACTATCCAGTCATGCACAACATACATAGACTACAGGCGGCCCTTGTGCATTACAAAATGTCTTTGTTGTCGATGGAGAGTTAATTAAAACATGCATGTTGTATGCAGCTGAACTGGTATGTCTTGAAAAACAACAGGTTTTTGCTAAAAAGTTTGTTGACACAAATTGACAGCAGACATAGTCACAGAAGTAGCAGAAGACTTGGATACACAGTAAAAAATGATGTTTTTACATTACAGTACACAAAAGCACAGACATAACTTTCACCAGAAGGGTTGATGAATGACCACCACTCAAGAGTTTGTCCAAGGACAGACACAAATACTGCTAGTGGTTGGATCCTTGAACAGGTTAGTTTTGGAGGAGTGGTACTGCAGTTGCATTTTATGCATTTGACGCATAATCAAGTGTGACTTACAATTGGCAATCATGTTAGAGAGGTTAGTGAATGCAGTGTTAGAAGTCTAGACTAAGACTTACTGGTATAGTATGGTCCCCCACATGAGAGGCAGCATTGTTGGCTACACTATACCAACCACCCAGAGGGTACTGAAATTATTATTTTTTAATCAAATGCAGTTGAAAATTGGACTGTTCACAAAATAAAAAGGAAAACCAGTTGAGTAATTGCATTACCATAATTGGCATTTATGATGGACATGACTGTGTCACTTTAGAAAGTGACTTTTCCAGTACCAAAGCACAACCATGCCCACCTCATTCACCCCCTCCAAAATACTAATTACTACTACATGTTGATCCGTTCATCTTTTCGATTTAAACCCCTTTCTCTCACTTCCTCTTTGCAAACTATTGCTTCAGCATAGGCCTAAGCATTCCAGATGTTACTTTATCTCTCTGGGTCTCTGAATTCTCATTTAGTAATTTTGACTTCCCTTTTTGTCTCCTAAAGCAACCTTATCCTACAAAATAAATGAAGTAGAATGTGGAAGTAGATGCCACCAAAGTTGGTGAGCTGGTGTTGTGTTCTTCCAGTGTCCCGGGCAACCTGAGAAAATGTTCCTCTGCTCCTTCTTCAGCAAGAAACCCAGCCTTCTCAAATCCAACTATGAAATAGGCAACAGAACTTCTTGCAATCAAACTCTCACTTCCACACTCCTGTCATTGGTTGAAGGGAGCTTGGTATCCCTTGGTATACCTGTTTTTTAATTCTTAACAATGGGACCTTCTTGAGGAAAACATTAATCAACACCAGGAAAACTCCACCTCCTGAAACTCCCATCAATGAAGTGTATGTACAGATACCTCCTTAACTGGGTGCATCCCTCTATTAGCACAAGACATCTAGACAGAACCTACACAAGTAACCTCATCCAAAAACTGTACTGGCAGCCCTCCTTACTTGAAGGGCTACATATTAGCCTGCTGTCAGGTGTGTCAGGTCTGGCGGTACCTCAGCCAGCCTGTAGGCGTCTCACTTCCCAGAGCTCTATGTTCATGGAAATTTCCACACTCACCTGTTCCAGATTTGGTCATCAGCACCCCTATATTAGATCCTCCATTCCCTCACCATGTTACGACGTATTGCCAGCTTGTTTGCGGACCGAGCGGTCGCTTTGTATTGGTCATTCTGGTTTTTGGCTCTGTCTTCTTGTCTGTTCCTGGTTTTCGTCTTTTTGCCCTGCTCTGTCGTACCTCTGCCTGTTCCTGTTGTCTTCTCTGGTTTGTCGACTCTCTGCCTGGTTTTTTGGATGCTGTTTTTGCCCCTTTTGTACCTTTGCACTCTCTGACGTGGTTACTGATCCTGTTTCCGTGTTTTTACTCTGCTCCTTGCCTGCCCCAATAAATATATATCAGTCATATTCCTGCATATGGATCCTTCTCTGCCTCTCACCCCAGAATTGTTACGCCTGGTCTTGTGCACCTATTAAACTCCCAGCTGGTGAATTACAACCTCTGTCTGTACCACACCAACCCTGCTCATCTCTCACCATTGATTTCTCACTGGCCTTCCACCCTCTAACAACTAATTGACGGATTCTCCAAGATGTTGCTTGCAGCCCCTTACTAAACCCCTGACTGCATTTGAAATGGCCAAGCACTTGTTTGACTCTGTTTTGGAATATCAGATTATATGGTATCTGACAGAGGACCACAGTTTATATCTTGGATAAAGAAGGGTTTCTGTGTCAAGCTGGTGCTTACATTGCCTCTTATGTTATCACCACCCACAAATGAATGGTCATGTAGAGAGGCATAACCAAGAGAATGCTCCATAATTGTTCAGACAATCAACATGATTGGCATTGGTTTTTTATCTTGGGTGGAATAAGCTTAAAATTCCCTAATGCATTCTTTTCTGTGCCTAGCTCCCTTTGAGTGTGTTTTAGGTTACCTGCTGCCCATGTTCCCTTGGGTTAAGTGAAGTCCACTCTGTGGATAATTGGCACCAGTGGAGAGCACTACTATGGGAAGAATCTCATGTCCAACTACAAAGGGCAATTGCTTTCAACGTAGTTTTGTTAACCACCGACGCAGATTTGTTCCTCTGTTTCACTCAGGCCAACGAGTGTGGCTTTCCGCTTGAGAACTTTCTCAGAGCAAGAAATTTACTCACAGATATGTCCCCTACAAAATTCTAAAGCAAATTAATCCATACATCCTCGCAGTGGTCCATGTCTCACTATTTGAACCCATTTACTACAGTCCTTTCTCTGCAACCATGAATACATCTGCTCCTCCTCCAAAACTAATTAGATCAAGATGTTTACCTCACTGTTCACTACTAACAAGTCTGATGTGCCAGCAAACTTGCAAATGAAAATGAGTGTGAAATGAAAATTAAAATGAGTGTGAAAATGAGTGCAATTCAGTTTTCAGAGGAATTTGCCAGTGCAGCAGGCCTGTACACATTTTACCAGTATCCTGGGTCAAAGTGCTCCAGAAATGAACATCCTTGGAAGTATCTACGTTCATGAGCACATTGCAAAAAATCAAAAGAGTAAAAGTAAAAGTTAAAAGAGAAGTAAAAAAACAACAAATAAATTATGGAAAAAGCACTTGAAACAAGTAAAATTATCTACAAATGGGGTAAGAATTTTGCTTGGCAAGATTTCTTAAAACAAGAAAAAAAGTACTTGAAACAAGAAAAAAGTCTTATGCACAAAAGTCTAGGCTGCAAAGAAAATTGTACTTTCCACCACAGACTGAAGATACACAACATCTTGCTGCATGCATTGAAGGACCAAAGCTTCCTCAAGACGTATAGTCTGCTCTGTCCCTTTCTGTAGACTCTGTATTATAACTCCAGTCCACTGTTGTCAAGGTGAACATCAAAGTATGTGTTTCTCTCCACCATCTCTTCACCCAAAATGGAAATAGTGCATTGGGCAGTATTGATCCTCTTAATTCCACATACATCTCCTTTGTCTTGGTCACATAAAATAGGAGCTAGTGGTCTCTACAATATGCGACCAGTTGTCTGTACTCAGTGTTCTGTCCACCAAAGAACATACCGTGTGATTGCAGAGTCATCTATAGAACATTTCTGGAGACTCTACATATTGACTACCTGACAGAAAGAATAGAGTTTTGTGCGGCTGAATGGATTTCTACAGAACGATTTCTGAACAATTTCTACAGAAATGTTCTGTATAAGACAGGAGTGATTTGAGGTGTACAAGGTGAAGAGGAAAGGTAAGACTAGAGTCCCCTGTGGTGCTCCGGTACTGATAACCACCTGCACAGACTCGCATCCCCTCAGCCACACAAACTGTGCTCTGTCAGGTAGTCAGTAATCCAGGATGTTGTGGAGGCATCTATCCACATGTTTTGGAGCTTCTCCCATAACAGATGGGACTGAATTGTTTTTAAAGGCACTGGAGAAATAAAAAAAACAATGTTACCTGTTTTATCTAGGTGAGAGTGAGTCACAAATGTGATCTTTAGCATTTTTACATCTCCTGTGAGCATAGCATACATTTATCAGTTGTTCGATTTCTCTATTTTATGTCTGTTTCATGTGTTTATTGTGGCAACTCATACCAGCCTGCTTTGATGCCAAAATGTGTACAGGTGGGAAGGTCTGACGTGGGAATTTAAAGGGAACCAGAAGTGAGGAACAGGAGGGAGGTGTAGCCAATGATCAGAAAGATGGTGATTCAGAGCACTGAAGGACAGGATGAGCAGGATGACACTCATGCTCCTCCACTTTGCATCCCAGTGACCACAATGGGTACACACCCAGAGAGGAGCATCCACCTTCCCAGTGATGATAGCCTTCAGCAGCTGGTCCAGCAAATGACCAGCACTACAGCTTTTAGTAAACAGGTAGATGAGTGTCCACTCTCCCTCTGAGTGGAGGCGGTTCTTGTGCATCACAGACATGGGTAGCATTGGACAAGGCAGTAATCAGGTCCAAGAATTTGCTTCTTCCACTACAAAAATGTGGCTGTGCCCAAACATACTTGAGCTTGCAGGAATCCCAGGGTAGGAACCTCTTATTGTGATTGAGTCATGAGCTTAGTGGAAGCTAAGACAATGGAGGGACAAAAGTAGTACAGGTTGTAAACTTGATTTGGCGTTATAGACACGGCAGAACCAGACCGAACAGTGTGTTTGATACACGTGGTGATTTGGTGTTGGATGGTACAAAATTATCCTTTTTTATTACAAGACTTGAGTTTGGCTTTGGCTGTAGGACGCACTATGAGGTTCAATTCCTTTAGAGCTCCATGAGAAGCAAGAGAGCATTAGCGACATGAGTAAGGTTGGAGGTTTCACTGCATGGACGTGCTGCTTGTTACTCTGAAATACACTTTGTAATTCTCCTACAGCTCCATTAAAACATTAACTATAATGCCCTTGTGTAAGATACATTTATTCATTTGTTGTTTTCTGCTGTTTGGACTAAGAAAAAGCATTGCAAGGGTCTACAAAAATGTGTTGTGGAAAAAAGTATCCATTTAGTTAAGTAAAATTCAAAGAAACATTTATATTCGAGTAAAAAATTATTTTACTTCATTATTCACCACTGACCATATAGTGTTAGTCTTATCTTTAAACTTCATGCCAATGTTCTCCAAATGGTGGGTGTTTTGCTCTGATTCTGACCCATAGTTACACACTCAGTGCTCCCACAGGGGGCTGCAGGGGGAGATTTCAGAGCCTTTTATTGGATTTGACTGCCTTTAATTGGGTTAAATTGGGGCTGTATTTGGGCCTAACGAGCCATGCCTTTAGGTCACTCCTCCAGTTGAATGATATGGACCTCTGTCAGATCCTGTTCATGTCCAACTGCTTCTCACTCTGTGTTTACTACATGTCAGTGCAGAGGTCCTCTCTTTTCTCATGATAAGGAATGATTACAATTTGTTGATCTATGCGACTTTTAATGGGTTTTTACAGTTAAACATTAAATTGAAAATGATTTCAGATCAATGAGGTCAAGAATGTGACGGTGAGAGTTTGTGGTTAAAAATGTTAAACTAAACTGTTTTAGGTTGTAGAATTTGGTGCCCACCACACATACAAACACAAAGACAAAACAACAACAACAACAACAACAACAACCCTGGAAGAAGTTTCCACTGGTACTCTCTTGATAGATTGAAGAATCACTGTGTGTGCAATACGCATTATCCTTGTGGGAATACTGAGCTACCAATTAGCTTTGGATTAGCTGAAACCGTAGAGTCAACATTTATTTTTGTGACAGTGGAGGCCCTCCCTTTCTCCTATCTGCTCAGAGATCATTTGGTACAAACAGACTTCAGTAGGCTTCATCTATACACATACTCCACCTCACTGATTTTACTGCAGTGCAGGAATGATCGGCATTTCTGAAGGCCCACCCATTGGTTTATGAGAGAGGGGATAGACAGCATGCCACAGCTTGCAAGTCCTTTCATCCCCAGAAAGTGTGTGTGTGCGTGTCTGTGTCCACTCATATCTGCTGTACTGCTGCCATTCACACAGACAGACACAGTCAGGGTGAATTTTACCAAAAACCCTGATGGGCAAAGGAGGTGCCAAGTTCCCTGCCAATGAATGCCAGCAGTAGGGACTGGCAAGTCACAACAGGAAGAAGCTTTTCCCATCACACAACCTGCACAACTTTCATCCCAGGCAAATGCCTCCTTTTGTAGAGAGTGGCAGATCAAAACCTGCACTCTGCTTTTAGGAAAATTCCCATGTGGGTCATTCGCAAAATGCTCCCGCAGGCCAGAGTTAGAGAGCTGGGAATTTAGGCAACACGCCTTTAGGCATGATGGATTTACCAGTACTAAAAGCCTTTCCGGTCACTGGTGCTCTTGGAAACCTTTGCGACTGTGTTTTGCTCTGTATATTTTGGCCAGCATTTCAACACACAAACATGCGACTGGAATTCCAGCATAGTATGGATGTTCACCATCCTAATAATGTATTCTTAAGATAAACACCTTCCAAGAATAATGAAGTAAACCAAGCCTCCACTTTAAGCCTAACTTCTTTTAACGTATTCACTTCTGAAGTTAGAGCAGACAAATGTGGCCATTGCACACAGAGTTGTCAACCTAACTGTAATGCTAGAAGACCATCATCTGTAAGATTTCCATCCTCACAACTATAATTGTACTAAAACCCACTATGTATTTTAACAAACACATTCAACCAATAGATACTCCTTACTACAGATACTCCTTACTACAGATACTCCTTACTATAGATACTCCTTACTACAGATACTCCTTACTACAGATACTCCTTACTACAGATACTCCTTACTATAGATACTCCTTACTACAGATACTCCTTACTACAGATACTCCTTACTACAGATACTCCTTACTAGATGCAATATATGGGATTCTTGCACTGGTTAAATAGAAGGTAAACATGAAAGGACATTATCAAATCTGCATATGTCTGTGTTTGATGTTTAAAGAACAGCAAAATCTATCTGGACATACACTAACATTGTAAGAGTTCATTCAATGCTGGGCATTTTGTTGTGTTTAAGAGGAAAGATTGTACATATTAGTACACATGAACATGTCTATGTACAGTGCGTGTCCTTCAGCTGAGTGTCTGACTCCTTGCTTTTATTCTGGGCTGTGGGAACTTGTGCACTGGGATTTATTGCAACCCGTTATTAACTAAACTGGAGCACAGCATGCTCTCAGTGCCAGACTCTCAACCAGGCTGCCAGGAGCATGTCTTCAACAAAGCCACACTCCAGTACACGCGAAACATGCTTTATATCTGATGACCTGTAAACGGGCAGGTTCACGCAATCTGTCACAGTCAGACTGCTCACAATCTGACGCTTTTACAGTAATGGTTCAGCAGTGCCAAACGGCATCAAAATGTCCCTGTGAAGCCTGGAGTCTGGTGCTCCATGACGGGACGCCACCAGTGGCTGCGTGGCTGGAAGATGTGGCCTGGTGAGAGGAGCAGAGGCAGCTGCTCCCATTCTGCAGTGGCTGGCTGTTCCTCCTCGGCATTTCCCTCTCACACGGACAGTGAAGCCACACTCACCACACTCCTCATTTACTGAGGAGAAAGCACAGTTCACACACACACACACTCACACATATACACACACACACACACACACTCACACACACTCACATACACTCACACACACTCACATCAAACTCTCTCTTTCACACATACACATACACTCACACACACACACACACACACACATTCACCAACTCATCTGCTGAGGTCAGTAAACAACACGGAGCAGCAACCTGTACAATTAATGAAGTGTAGGACAGTGAAGCACATGGACAGTATTAACCAACAACTGTCCACCCAACCATTGTACATATGTGAATGCAACAATGCACAACACGGGGTAACACTACAAGCTATGCACAGTTATGGAGTTCAACAGTACTGTAGGAATGATTTCTCTTGCTTTCTTTCTGACTCACCCCCTTGAATACATCTATAGAATGGCTTTAGTCAAACATTTTTTCCAATTCTGGCAATGTTGACTCAGGCAATGTTTCTCATTGCTGGCGCAAGATGTTTTCCTTTTCCATACAGAGAGAGAGAGAGACAGAGAGATAGACAGAGAGAGAATCTTTGTATCTGAACATGAATGCACAAGTCCATACAACAAACTCATATGTGCCTGTGAAATTGAATAAATCAAATTGTAATTGGAAGAAAACGTGAGAGTTCCAACTCTTAGCCCTTCCAGAGTATCTGACCCACAAGCACAAGCACAGACAGATTTGTCCTTTCATATCTTCTTTTGGCAGATCCGGCAGATCCAGCACAAACAGTATCTGGGGAGAAGACTGGCTCGAGAACAAGCCCCAAACCTTCAACCAGCACCACAGCACGCACAGTATGACAACAACATAATGCATCCTCTGTTCGTCAAGCTGTTGAATGTTAAAGCAAAATGTGTGTGTGTGTGTGTGTGTGTGTGTGTGTGTGTTGGACAGTGTGCAACCATTTTCCACTTTAGTGGTACATATTTTTGACTTTCTCATAAGGTAGAGCACGACTTGAAACCTAATGCCTTTGAAAGATAAAACAACAACTCTTTAGTTCTTCTGCTATATTCATGTATGCCTGGTGAAGAAATGGCCAGATCTCAAGGCATTAAACACAAGCTCTAAATATTTAAGGTTTGGGTTTAATGGATTTGGTTACATCTCATATGCCATTCATACAAATGATGAGCAATTTTCAGTTTTCCTTTCTTTACTTTTTCATGTCACCAGGTCTTATACTCCACAGTGAATGTACGTTTGTTACTGTGTGTTTGTTACTGTGTGTACGTTTGTTACTGTGTGTTTGTTACTGTGTGTACGTTTGTTACTGTGTGTTTGTTAGTGAATGTACATTTGTTACTGTGTTTGTTACTCTGTGTACGTTTGTTACTGTGTGTTTGTTACTGTGTGTACATTTGTTACTGTGTTTGTTAGTGAATGTACATTTGTTACTGTGTTTGTTACTCTGTGTACGTTTGTTACTGTGTATTTGTTACTGTGTGTACATTTGTTACTGTGTGTACGTTTGTTACTGTGTGTTTGTTACTGTGTGTACGTTTGTTACTGTGTGTACGTTTGTTACTGTGTGTCTGAAAGTCCGTTTGACCTTAACACCTTAGACATCTGATACTACATGCTTATTTTTTTAGCCATGGCAACTAGAGAAATAACTAAGCAACCAGTTCATAGCAGAGTAGACTACTTTTAAACATAACTATACATTCACACTCACACTCACAGATATACACACAAACATACTTATTTACTCACGCACTGCCGTGAGAAGATAAATGTCTGTACAGCACAGCTGATGAGTGTGTCTCGCCTGTCTGCTCCTGGGCTGCCCCTACAGCCCTGAGGAAACGGCCCATAAATCTTTGCGGCGGGCTAAGCAGGCAACTCCCATTTACTCCCCTCCACCAGCCTCCACTAGACCGTCACGCTCAGCCGTCATCTCCAGAACGGCACAGCCCACCAAACAGAAGGACAGCACAGAGGCAGATGATGGAGTGACGAAGACTTCTTTACGCTTGGGCCCACTAACACACTCTCGGGAAAAGCGTCAGGACCTTGGAAACGTTCCGTGGGGCTTGTGTAAACAGCAGAACTGTGTTTGTGCTTATCTTTGTGTCTTCAGCCAGTCTAGGATGTCCAAACCTCTGTGTTACTGAGGTCAACTAGGACAATAGCCATGCCATGTAAACACTTCTACTCTGGGTATGGAAAGAAAGAACAGGCAGAGAGGAAGTTCAAAATAAGGCGTGTGGGTGACAGAATGAAATAGAAAAATAACAAGCAAAAACAACTTAGTAAGACAAATTATTAAGAAAGTAATGTCTGAATCCCACATATACGTCCCCCATGAGCTACATGAACAGAGAAGCAAAACTATGGACACGAGATCCACAATCACAAAGAATGTCCATTTATCTGACAAAAAAGCTTAGCTGGAAATTAAACTACGTTGTAAATATCCTGATGGTAAATTCAGAACTGTATGAACATGCAGAATATACTTTGGAATGGGTATAAATCTACCAAATGCATGTGATTCAGAGACTCACAGTCTTATCAGTTGTTTAAATCTCTTCCTCCAGATTTTTGCACGCATTCTGGAACTTTCTTATTATATTAAATTTAGCCTAGATGGATTTATGAGAAATGATTCAATTATTGCGATTGTTTCACTGTAGAAAGTGAGCAGCATATTTTACTAAGAGGCAGTTGTGTTTGTTAGTCACAAGACTGTAATGTGGAGATATTTTATGACACACCTGTTAAATTAAAGCATGTTTTGACTATGACTTTAAAACCCAGTCTGAGTTCTGGGGGGGGGGGGGGGGGGGGGGGGGGGGGGGGGGGGGGGGGGGGGGGGGGGGGGGGGGGGGGGGGGGGGGGG
>JAOXYF010000007.1:8843925-8884440 GCA_028565775.1 Sternarchorhynchus goeldii | reverse complement strand
GACTGATGCTGATGTTAGGTAATGACTGATGCTGATGTTAGGTAATGACTGATACTGATGTTAGGTAATGACTGATGCTGATGTTAGGTAATGACTGATACTGATGTTAGGTAATGACTGATGGTGATGTTAGGTAATGACTGATACTGATGTTAGGTAATGACTGATGGTGATGTAAGGTAATGAATGATACTGATGTTAGGTAATGACTGATGCTGATGTTAGGTAATGACTGATACTGATGTTAGGTAATTCTGGTAAACCTCAACTCTGTCATCACTACACTTCAAAGTTCAAGGGTCATGACTGCTGAAATAAAACACAGCTCCCCTTCTTAGATGATTCCTTCAACACATAATAACAGAACGCCTAAAGAGAAATAAACAGTAGTTTTCAACTGCTAAAAGTTTTTGTGAATGTGGACTTTCTTCATATTATATTAATTTCTTTAGTGTAGAGTAGCACTGCCTATGTCTGTGCTGTCCAACAGTGCAAGATGCAAGAATGCTAACCTTTGACCTCATAACCTTTGCGCTACCGTTTAGTAGGATCCAAACTCCCATCTCCGGAGGTCAGATGGGTTAATCTCTCCTGTTTCCATCCCAGCAATGTCAGACGTGTGCCAATGTCAGACGTGTGCCGAGAGCAACAGGTTCCCGTTTCAGCCTTGTCCTGGTCAGCTCTGAAATGCCAGCCCCACCACACACTATTTTAAGGCTGGCCACAGCCATGCCCGCTCTGTGCCCAGATCCTGCTCACTGCATGAGACGCCGTCTGAAACGTGTTCCTGCCACGTCCCCGCAATTGCAGAGCAGAGAGCCAAAGCCATCAGGGGCATCGCTCAGATTTCTGGGGAGAAGTGCCGCCTCAGGGGGAAGTGGGCGGGGTTTGGAATGGAACCCGCCACCTCTGACGTGCGCTCTCACACCACAGCCGAAACCATGCTTGCCAATTCATTCTGGAAGCAGACCAAACTCATTCTATCAGTCTCACGGTAAACTGAGGAATAGATTGTATTTTGATTCCAATGTTTATAATCACTTCAACTTGGGTGGACTCAAAATGGGTCTAGCATGATACACATCCTGTATTTTAGCTTCAAAGGCAGCAAATGTTTTTAATAATTGTGAGGCAGACTTATCCAAAACATACTCCTCCATTTTTGGCATAGCAGCCTCTTCATAGAACTAAACACCTCTGCTTGAAAGAAGTCAAAAGAACTGGTCAGAGTTTGGTCAGTTCATAGAGGTTTTGTGTTCGCTCTGCTTTAGTACTTTTAGGATTTGCCTCTGATCAGTCTGACTGATTACCACAGATTACCCTCAGGGTTCGACCAGAAATGAGTTCAGCCCTCAGTGTGTCTCGTTACGGGATCCTGGAGAACAAATTTCCAACACACAGGTGTCAGGAAGATGCTCTGAAGTTTATTAACAATATAGTAGGTTTAAATAGAAGAGAATGATGATGTGGAAGAAGAGAGTGATTGGTGTGGGATAAAATGACTGGTCTAAGGTCAAGTCAGTAAGTAGATGATTGGTCTTAAGGACGCCCTCAACAGATAAGATGTTTAGACGCCGGTCGAGCTTTACATCAGTCTGACCATGAAACAGGAAAAGGGGGGTGGGGGCCATGCTCAAAGATGAAGGACAGTCTAGAAGATAGTTAGACGCCAGTTGGGCTGGGGTCAGCCTGACCTCCAGACAGTCTAACTACAGAGAGACATTTAATTCAGAATGAAATATGGATCATTAAATTCCCTTTCAGGTACATACACAGTTTTGTCTCACGCAATCACTGATAGTTCAAGGATCCTCCACCAACCGTCTCTCCACATTCCTCTGCCTGGCTGCTAGGCCGCACAGGCGCCTGTGGTCTTGCGTAAGGCTTTAATCTCAGTACCCATCACTTCTCTGGATAGTCTTGGGAAAGGACACCTTTGTCCCAAAAGAAAGGCATGTCCTCACAATGTCAACCACGCCTTTTGTTTTGAATTTTTGTCCTTATCCACTGACTTCCAGTAAGTGGAACATGAGGAGAGCTCACAGGAATGAAGAGAATGGAACAAAGGTGTTTATAGGGGTTGATAAATGTGCATATTTGATGGGGGAGTGTATAATATATGACATTGTATGGTGCTGAGAAACATCAGATTTGCTGAAGCTTTGAGTATAAGCATGAAGCTAAAAATATCACTACAGGAGTTAAGTACTACTGAACAGCTGTAATAGAAATAGATGGAAATAAATACTGAGAAATTAAGTTTATGTATGATCCTTTGTCAGAGGACTCTGAACTAACTACAGTTAATTCTACACTACAGTTAATTCTATTTTTAATACAGTTAATTCTACACTACAGTTAATTCTATTTTTCTGGTCCAGATTTTTCTGGTCTTTGTTTGTATGAGTGTTTATCCCTTTATGAATGATTAGGAAGTACCCAGTAGATTAAACAAAAACCAATTTATAAACAAAACCACCCATGGTTGCTGTAGTGGATCTGGAGTCTTACATGAATAAAGAGCATAAGTGTAATTATTTCCATTAAGAAAGTTTTGTCTTGCTGGGAACATAAAAGTAGCATGCTTAAGGTGAAAAGAGCAGACCACTGTGCATTTTGCTGTGACAACATGATGACAGAAGCGATGCGTGAGTGCAACAGGTGTGGAAAATACATCAATAACTGGGTAATTGTAAACAGAAAAGTGATTGGGATGCCTGATTGGTGCTGGAGTGTGTGTGTGTGTGTGTGTGTCTGCCTGTGTGCCAACCAGCACATAATGGGGTAAACAGCAACCTTACTCCACCCCATATTGGAAGAGAGTACATATCCAGAATCTATGGAATATGAAATGGAATTGAATTCCATTTTGACTGTAACTCTGGTTGGTTAAAGTTAAGGTTTTCTAGCAGAGGAAACTTTTCTATTTTTCATCACTGCTGACACTATGTAATGTCAATAGAAACTCTCAGCAGTAAGAACACATTAAACAATTTAATCTGTATAACAAACATCAGAGCTATGTGGAGCTGGGGCACACCAAGCTAACTGCTGTACTACACATTAATCTGTATTGTTAGCTAATGCTTAAATGTAACTATTTACACCTCCACTTAAATTCGAAGTATATTTCTTACTCACTTTTCAAAAACAATTATGTAATATAAATATTCTTTTTTCTTTTATGGCATCAAATTGTTCCAACTTTTCAAGTTGTTCCTTCTCATTATTGTGAAACTTTGCTAACCAAAGGTTGTCCACGCAGATACTGGGAATTATTCTGCCTCATATGGATATTTTCAAGTAGACTGGTTGCTTTGTGACTCTTGCTTTTTGATGTGGTGAAAGTAGATCAGCTATGCTGTAACGTACCAGTAAAAGTCATTTTCTTTTTGATAAGAACACCCTTTCCGTGCAGACAAGGTTCAGCCGGGTATTATTGTGCTTCTTCAGAACAATGCAGGGTTGGCCAACCTTTTTTTGTCATTAATTTAAACTGCCACTGAATCTACAGGTTTGAGTTCTGGTAGTAGATAACAACTACAGTAACATTTGCTGCAGTAATGTGTAGCTGATGTTTTGTTTTGACCCATATGATGTCTGCCCACTGAAGAATAAGTTTCATCTCCAGAGTTGGAAAAGGTGTTCTCACTTACCATCCTAGCATCAATTGGAATGGACTGTAGTCTCTAAACAGGAATCTCTCTGTGGGCCATAAAGGGATCCGTCTGGATGAGAATGTTTCACTTGGGGAAAATGCAGACCAGTGGTGACATGCCTAATATCATAAGCTGCTGGAAAATCCTCAAACTGCTACCCAGAGAATTGCTGACCATTATCTGTTATGCGTTAGAAGATCCTCATTTTACGAATGTTACTAAGACATGGTCACACAGTATTGCTTGATGTTTGGTAGACTCATTTCAGCTCTCAGATGTTATGGTGCTGGAATTTTTCTTACAGCTTCTACTTTTTTTATGGCCTGATTTCATTTATTCAAACTCCATCCGGGCAAGTGCATTATGCTGTGCCAATAAGAGTCCTTGAGCAAGACTTACACTGACACTACATTTGCCTAAGTGTGGCAAAAGGTCTACAGGTAATAGTTTAATTGGGGCAATTTATGACTGTATTGTTCAAATGTTATGGATGTATTTGTTCTGTTCCAGCTGATCTAACTTTGAGTTTGGCCACACAGGCTAATTTCTTTTATCATAAATTTGTCTGTGACTATGTGGCAAGACTAATCAAAGCTAATCAATAGATACGTAAGATCTGATTGTCAGGTTCGCCCCCATTAATGATTCCCCCAGACAACCATAAGCCTTTAAAACTCAATTTAATGAATGGAATATTAAGGTGAATTAACCTTACTATGCATACACATCTGGAGCTTTACGGTATAGAATCATTTTCTAAAATACTAAAACATTCAAAGGGGAACCATTTTAATACTACACTAAGCAGTGTCAGATGTCAGGTCCATACACATGATGAAAATCACATCTATTGTTCATGACACCTCACAGCTTATACCATCTATGATATCCAGCAAAAACCCACCACAGCAGATGTTCCTCAAAATAATTTCAGGGCAACCAACGTTGGGAATTGCTTGGAGTCTTGAGACTCCCCCGTGTCGCACTTAATCCACCCACACAAACATTCGCGGTCTTAATAAATTACCATGGTAATGTATTACCATAAAGCCATTATTGTGCGTGCCTACAGTAATTATATTTCAAAATGCACCAGTTACAGGTAGTTTGCTAGCTACCTAAAATCACGCTGAAAGCGAGCCATCGTTGAAGCCTTCGAGCTTTAATTATACTTTGGCTGCAGAATCGCGAATCTGGAGAGCATCGTTTTCTCTGAAATTACAGGTAACATAGCATCGACACCCCAGAAAAAGCAGTAAAAGTGAATGAATGTCTGGAAACTGTCATATATGGTCGCCCACAGTAATGAACAGCTTATATTGAGGAAGAACTATTGGGTTTATAGTTGCTAAGCAGACAAAAACAGCAAAGAAAAGATGGTGTGTTCGTAAATTTTTGTTCCCAGCATGTTTTCCCAAGTCTTACAAAATGCCTCTTGTTTAGTAACAACCTACTTCATGAATTACTATGATGTCTCATCTGTGGCTACGTTCACTCATTTATACGTTTTTACACCTGCATCACATCTACAAAACCCAAAAAACAAACAAAACAAAAAATACGCCACATTTGACAGACAAAATGGAGGCGGTAGCAGCTCATGTATGCCTTTCATTTTACTCCGCAGGACGACACAGTTCGTCAGCTGTACATGATTAGGGTGAGAATGAGAAAAAGCCAGATGTCTAGCTTTTGCTGTATTCGCATCTCCTGTTCTATTTGCTTTACTCGTTTGTCGTTTTGCCACGCTGCCAGTGATGCCCGAGGACCCTGCTGCGCAAAAAGCCACATGAATTCCGATCTGACCATCGTCATTAAAGTCGCAAAGGATCGACATCCACGTGACGCGACACCGCGTGGGGCTGTGGTGGACTGGATATCGATGAAGAACAGGCCTAAACATTCTCTCGAGTGTATTTTATTAACAACACAGAATTCACGATAGCCTGCTTTTTCTGTCCTGGTAACATATCAACCAACCAAGCATTCTTTCTTGTGTCCTATAGAAACTGTCCTCTAACAGAACTGAAATAACTTAAACCTTTAATTCTCTTACCTGGTAACTTTTTATTATATTTCTTAGTCCCTCAGGTTGTATGTGTTTTAACAGTCCTTTGTGAATGGCACACTGGTGTCCCAGAATCCTGGTTTCATTACTCTCATTGATGCTCACAGACTGTCCTTTCTGACTTGAGACATCAACGTCCCAGACATGGTCCTTTGCACCTGAATCCATGAATCCATTTAGGACCATAACTGAAATTCTTGGTCTGTACCACATCTTGTTCCTTGAGCTGTTAACCTTATCAGGACTGTTCTTCTGCTTATATTGCTTGTAAGTCTGGATGTATCAGTGTTGATCTCAGTTTCTGACCATGTAACATCTCTGAAGGTGATTTCTCTGTGGTGGACTGCAGTGTAATCCTATAACTGAACAACACAAGCCACTTTGGTAAAGATACTTCCTGTTCCTTCTTTTTTATCATTGCTTTGAGCATCTAAACACCTCTTTCAGACTGTTGGAGGATACGAAGAAAATGTCGTTGCATTATTTGCCATGAATTCTTTGAATTCTGTCACCGACAAAACACGCAGCTTTATCAGAAACAACAATTTCTGGTAATCCTTGGTTGCTAAAACTTGGATGGAAACATTCAGTGGTACTGGATAATGCAGTTGCATGTACAATATCGTCATCTCAGTTGGACTCGTTACTAGGTCTTTTCCAGGCTTACGGTCCATGTCGTACTCATAAGCTCATAGTGTCATTGACTGTCTCTGTATCCTTGGCAAGACCATTTGAGGAACAGTGTTCATTTCATGGAATAGAGACAGAAGAGGTTTGTGATCTGTGCAGATGGTAATTTGTCTACCATGCAAATACTTGTAGAAACATTGTACTCCGATCATCAGAGCAAAACCTTCTTTGTCCAGTTGTGAATAGTCTCACTCTGTTGGCATTCGTGTTCATGACATGAAACTAATGGTTCTCTCTTCCCCATTTGGCATTTGATGTGATAACAGGACACCTATCCCATATGGTGATGCATCACATGGCAGGATGGAATTCTTCTGTCTCATAATGCACTTCCTTTGATGACTGTATGAGCTTCTTGGATTTTTCAAAATTACTCTTTGTCGTTTCCTTAGTGACATTTACTGTTTTTTCTGAAGTTATTTTGTCATAAAAACTCAGCTTCTTTGTCCATAAATAACATTTTTCACCACTTAGCTATTTTAGATGCTCTTGGTCACTCTTGCCTGTCACCAAAATGTCATTTGGATACACCACCATATAGGTGTTGCCTTGTAGTAAGCCTTCCATAGTTCTTTGGAAGATGGTTAGACTCAATGAAAACCCAAATGGCAGATGATCCATTGCAGACAGACCTTTGTGAGTACTGATTATGACACACTGCTTTTTCAGATGATCCATTGCAGACAGACCTTTGTGAGTACTGATTATGACACACTGCTTTTTCAGATGATCCATTGCAGACAAACCTTTGTGAGTACTGATTATGACACACTGCTTTCATTCCTTATCTAAAGTCACTTGTTGTTGACTTGGTGAACTATTCACCACCTGTCAGTTTCTTGAACAGATCCTCAGATTTTGGAATGGACTCCTGCTCCACTTTGGATAGCCTGTTTACAGTTAGTTTGTAATCTCAGCTACATCATTTGGTACCATCCATTCGGTAGTGTTTCCATCAAAGAAATGTCAGGCTTCAAAATGAAGTATCCAATTATGGTTCTTAAAAAAACACACTGGCTTTGCTCAGTTATACCTTTCCATGTACGACACTGCATTTTTGGTGCACAAACCTTTGCAGTAGTGATAAAACGTCAAAAATAATCCTAGCTGTAGTTAGGTAATCTTAGCAAGCTAGGTTATGTAGGGCATATCGCAAACAGAGAAAGACTAGATGATTAACATTACAATTTAATATTATGTGTTATGTCCAATTGTGAACCAGGCTTTACTACTAAAACCTCTCAACAATATTAAAAATACTCAAGGATTAAAGCAACAAACCTGGAGCTAGCGTATGGTATAATAACTCTTAAGCCCTAGTAACTGGAGCTAGCGTATGGTATAATAACTTTTAAGCTCTAGTAACCTGGAGCTAGTGAATGGTATAATAACTCTTAAGCCCTAGTAACTGGAGCTAGCGTATGGTATAATAACTCTTAAGCCCTAGTAACCTGGAGCTAGCGTATGGTATAATAACTCTTAAGCCCTAGTAACCTGGTGTGACTGCGTGGTGACTGCTGGTTAGATATTATTCCAGTAGCCTAAATATTGGCTTATATAACTAAAATTGATAGACTATTCATCTTTCATAGGATTTTTTTTATTTTGTGTGCTGCCACTAACAACTACCAAGTGATTTAAAAAAACGTCAGAAAGCCTTGATGATGCCAGAGAACAACATTGACCATGCTCTCAGGGAGGGGTGGATGACAGATTCATGCTCCCTTGTCAGTCACACACTACATTTGCCAATCACAGGTCTTTGTGAGCTAATTTTTCAGAAAGAGGAGGGTATTCCTTTTCTCTGAGCATGTTATTCTGCTCCCTGATATTTCATGAGCTTTAGCTGTGGTGTTGTGGTGATTGGCTGTATGTGCCTCAGTGGAAGCATGTGACAGGTCTAGCCCTTCTGGTTAGCAGCTGATGTAATGGGAGACTACCTGAGTCTAAGCCTCCCCCCCCCCCCACACACACAAAACAAAACAAAACAAACAAACAAAAAAACTGACAATGACAATGTAACACTTCTTACTGTGTTTCTCTTTTAGTCTCCAGTAGTTAAGTTTGGTCCGCAACATTGAAGTGAAAACTCCTACGCCACTGTGTGAACTAATTTATGATCAAAGGAAATTAGAAACTGATTGTTATTCAACTTATTTTGTTGACATTTTGGTATGAGCCTGAAAGTCCCCTGTGTTCCTCCATCACTCAGTGCTAGAAGGGTTCTGGTTCTTTTGAAAATGTTACTTAGCCTTTGCTCATGGTGCCTTTCCCAAATCTGTGGAGGAAATCAAACACACAACACACATTCATTAAGGAGTCTATTAATCACTACGTTCAAAGGGCTTTTCAAGCATCATTTCACTGCCCACAATAAAGGAATACATTCTCTTTATTCTCAAAAGTGCTTCCTCTGTTTTTCAGTCCAGTATACATGAAACCAAATGAGACAAAATGATTGATTTTATTTTTTCTATGGCACACACAAAAAGCTAAAAAGTCCATTGTAAAGTTTAAAGGGCTGTTAATGTGTGCTACTGTTTTTAATCATTGGATTATTGCAAAATACTGCACAGCTCTGATTTTAATATCACTCTTTGGATATATTTAGATTTTCTACAAATGTTGGAAAGAGACAAATATCAAATTCTTAAACTTAATGCAAATAGTGCGTTTATGAGATCAATAAATTGTAAAGCTCAATTCAATCTCCCAATACAACTCTAATAACATTTATTAAAAATAGATTATTTGAAAGGACTTATAACCCAAAATAATCTTATTCTTGGTTCTAAATTGGATAAACCGAGTTTTAATTTTGAAGAGTTTTAAGAAATCGATGTAATTACATGTTAACGACACTTGAGCCCGGTAGACTGTCAGACGTTAATCAACACCCTCCACAAGTGGCAAATTCAGGCACTTAAAGTGGTGGCACTGACGCTGTTCAAACAGCATGATATATGGCTTTGGTTAACTCTTTAAGTCCAGGGGCCAGAAACACAGCTATATGTCTACTGTCACAACTGAAAGAAACACATCATTAGTTTTTTGTTTTTTGGGAGGGGTTTGTGCACTGAAGCACAAACTGCAAAACCCGAGCAGAACTATTTCAAACTGCTTCAAAACTGTTAGAAGAATAAGCAAACTTCTCCAGGGGAGGTTTTCTTCTGGCTTGGTTGACTTGTTAGTCTATGAATCGAATTCATTCAACACAAAAAAGGCCATATGTTTGAAATTATTTCTGAACAACAGGATTGCTCAGGATGTCCTCATGAGTACTGCCTTATGCATGGATATATCCATGGATAATGTACACCTCCTCCTGCAAAGTTTTGCCTCAAGCCTACAAACATCCAGTTGTATTTGATTACGGGTGCAACTAAACTGTGCAGGACACTGTAAATCAATAGCCTGAGGATGAGTACTTATACTGCACATGATATAACTAGGCACATAATATTGTTTTACTTGCTCTGCCATGCAGCGCAAGGCATCTAGGTAAAGCAGACAGAGAAAGTAAGAGATATATGATTGTTTAATAGTGTGGCATGCTCATAAGAGTAATTAGTCATGGAACACAAGTCTAATGGTCTGTAATGTCCTGTTTCCTTATATTAAGTCCAATCAGCAATCAAAGTGGCCAGCTATTCATGATCTTATAAAAACACATTTTAGAACACTACATCCAACATGCTCCTCATTCTCTACCCTCCCTCTATTAGCAGTCCAATGAAAAATATAAAGGAAAGCAGTTCGTTTAGGAGGACCAATGAGAACGGGGCCTGGGGTTTCTTTAGGAGGACCAATAAGAACGGGGCCTGGGGTTTCTTTAGGAGGACCAATAAGAACGGGGCCTGGGGTTTCTTTTGGAGGAAACAGGCACATTCCTTGTGTTCATTAGCCTAAAGAGAAAATAGACTGCAGAACAAATTAACGTTAACTTTAATTTCTGGTTTTACATGAGTATAAAAACCTGGAGTGGACCATGGAATGCAAGAGGCGGGGGGAGAATGCCTTGAGAGGCCACTGAAAATGGAATGGCTATGTTTTTAATAGGGAGCTCTGGCTTGGTTTTGGCAGCATGGCTAGCTCCATGACTCCGTCCTACCTTTGTGTTTCTCGTTATGTTATTTGGAGCATATGCAAAAGGTTAGTTGCTGTAACTTTGTCTGCAGCATGCTAGTCATCACCGTAACCCACAGCATATTCAACTTTTGAGTAAGTCCAGCAGACTCTCCTATTAACCAAGACTCTCCTATTAACCAAGACTCTTCTATTAACCAGCAGACTCTCCGATTAACCAAGAATAGGACGCACTATATAAGGATGCTTGTGACTTGCTGGTCCAGGAGTCAAGACCTCCTCTGAGACAGTATGGCACATAACTTTTAATTTATTTTAGTTAAGACCATGTGGATTTGCCACTAACAGTAAATTCTATAAGTACCAGCTTGTCTCTAAATGTCTCTAACCTGCATTCAGCCTGAAGAGGTATTAGTAATTGAATAGGGATGGCAGCTAGCATACGCTGAAGATGGTCTTCTTTCTTTCCTGTTTCATTCATCATCCAAGGAATATTGCATAAGTGAAGGCTTAGATAATATCAGCCAGCTTAGCTTCAGTACCAAGGCAAAAAGCCTTCCTTCCATACTAACCCCAAATCAAATTAGATACTTCCTAAGATGTTTTGAGGAGAACCACCTGGGAGGCTAAACCCAGGGGGTGAGGACTGGAATAAGCTGCAGGTTCTCCAGCCTTAAGCATAACAGGAATTCCACTCTCCTTACACTGCCACAGAAATAAATAAATAAATAGTAGGTATAATGATACTGATACCGGGGACCTGTCAGGCCTCGTCGGAGCTTTGAAGTACCATACCCAGGCCAACGTGGTTCTCCGCCTGGTGCTCCCCTATTCATCTCTGACCCTTTCTGGGATTAGCCCACTATGATTTAACACTGCTCTCTCCTGACCTCTGGAATGCAGTGAATGACAGATCTATTTTCCTACATTGTTTCACCTGCTCTAAACGGAGCCACATGTTGCGAGGGACCCGCCTCTCCGCTTTCGTCTGTAATTGGAAGCATATGGAGTGTGGCATGCGGCCGCGGGCCACTGCAGGGCTCGACGTGGGTCTGTGGGATGACATTAGGATGGAAAGAGCACAAGGACAGGGGGAAAGAAACTGGAACTGGGTGAAGCTGGGCAGAGGGCGAAGCTGGACGGAGGGTGAAGCTGGGCGGAGGGTGAAGCTGGGCGGAGGGTGAAGCTGGACGGACGTATCGGTGCTTTTGAATAAAGCTTGAGTGAGAGGGTAATGATGGTTTTGAATTCGACTCCATGCCCAAACTGTACTTTAGAGAACTGAAGCTGGAATGTTTAAAGTGAAGCCTAAATATGGAGACTCCCAGGAAACGTTTTGTTTCAATAAAACAGGTACGGAAAAAGACATGAAATGACTAATTTATCAGAGTAAACTCAGTTTATGTAAGAGTTCCTGGACAAGACAACCAACCTTACAAAATGTGCATAAACTTTTATAGATTTTTGTGATATACTAAAACCTACCTGATACTTTCATGTCTTTTGTTCCATTCCACAAAGACAAATATTGAACAGTTCTCCTACAACAAGCACCCACCCTTGAACATATTTGAATGATTTCACATATTAAAAAGGGTATATCAGCCCAGATGCTGTGGTTAAGATACACATGTATGTGGAAGCATGTGCAAGCTTTTAACCTCCTGGCTTAGTGGTACTGTGGAATTGAAGACAACTAACATTAAAACAGGGTAAAAATAATATATATCATATCTCATTTCATATATTAAAGTGACTCCTAGGGTTAATAAAAAAATCATGGGTTTTATAAAGAATGGCAGATTCTACACCAAAACAGATTCTGATCTCAGATCAGTAAGTGCTGTCTATCCTCCTGCTGAGTCCGACAAAGGTGCTTAATATGCAGAGAGAAAAACGGGTCATAATTTATTTTCTAATCTGATCACACTTATCAAGACACACCAGTCTGCTGCAAGTAAACATCTATTAAAGATTTAATGAAATGTTATCCCACAAAAAGTCATTGACAACCTAATAAAAAGGTATATCAGATATATGCAGTGTATACACACACACACACACACACACACAGCCAGGCAAAGAAAATGCAGCTTTTATACATTTCCTCTAACCAACACAGACATAAAAGTATGTCAACTTTTTTTCAGAGTGAATAATCATGACCTGCTGAGGCAACAAGGTGAAGTGCCTTGTTTAACACAGCAACAAATATCATCTGGGGTGGATCAATAACATAACCTTTCAAATCATGAAGCTCAGCTGAATGAACAGGTCTGATGGAATGAACCCACACAGCACACATCTTACAGGTACTGAGGGGAGGCAAGGCAACGTGGGACTTTATGTAAAACTGAGTGCAGAGATGTGGTTTGTCCACAATAGTTTAATGAAACTGATTACATGAACAAAATCTATGAATAATGGGAGGAGAGTAATATATTGGCTCCCAGACCAAACAGCATCAGAAGCAGTGTGTTATTGAACAAGAAAACGATTGATAACTATGTTCCGTGATTACTGCATACAGTCTGCATGAAATCCTACAAAAAATACAGCACTACACCTGTAAAGTACTTAAAGATAAAAACACAATTCAGTATTCTGAGACAGCCAACTTCTGAAACGTAGTTAATGCGTACTGCAGTTGGTAAATATTTGTGAATAAAAATCACCTCCACAGTGCCTCTCAGGTCAGTGTTCAGGTGGGAACTGTAGTCCAATCAGGCAAACATGACTCTAATTGTCTCCACAGCTGTTTCTGGTCCTTCAGTCAGCCTGGTGTCCATATTGAGCCCTGTGTGTGTGTGTGTGTGTGTGTATTCACTCTCCTTCTAATCTTGTGCTAATAAGTAGCTTGATTAGTGTATAATGCTGTCTGTCTGGGTTTGGGCTGTGATTAAAATTGCAGAAAGACCTATTTAAGTAGATCTGCAGAAGCCAGTGATTACTGCTAATCAGAATTGATTTAAATACACGCTACTCTGCCGTGTTTACTGAGAGTCAAGAAAACATTTCCTAAATGTAGTTTCTTTGAAGAATGTTTTTATTTCTCTCAGTACTGATTTTATCTAAGACAATGCCTACAGTAAAAATAAATCCCAATAATTTATTTGGCCAATACTGACACCTACTGCACAAATATGGAAAAGCAACTTACTGACTTTACATCTTGTGTTAAAGATTCCTTTTTTGAGATATAATACAACGCACAATATATAGCAAACCTTCTGTTATATCTGCACATTATGAACTGTTCTCCTTACACACAAGGTGACCTTTGTCTCACTCACCTCTCAAATCAGACCAGATTATCTTTAATGGTGAGAACAAAAACAGTGCTGTGTGGATGAATGGCTTGCTTGATTGATGATTACATAGAAGCACATGGCTGGAGGAAATGTGTGTGTTAGTAGAGTGTGTGTTTTACATGTGTGTGTTAGTAGAGTGTGTGTTTTACACGCACGCTGTAAATACACTCAACAGATCCTGCAAATTCTACCCACATGTGGTACATCCTAGTGGTCCCATTTCATATCAAAAAGTTAAAAAACCTAGCAACACATTCTAACTGTCCATGAGAGTAGTAGCTGATCTCTAGGTTGTGTGTGTGTGTGTGTGTGTGTACGTGCACACACACTCCCTCTCCTTATCTCCACCTGAAGTTTTGGTGAATTATTTTCGTTGTGGTACGCTCATATTCCCAGCTGCTCCTGTCCCGCGTGGGGCCTCATTCACCCTGTCCCTGGACATCTTGTTACTGCGCTCTGCCAGTGCCCCCCCCCCCTCTACCTCTGTTACCAGCTCAGCCAGCAGAGCACTCTGATGAGCCCACTGGAGACCAGAGATGGTGTTCACTCCTGCTGAGCAAACTCACTTATCTCTTACTCTGTGGAAAACTAGCCTGTTCATCGATGTGCTGCTTTAATACACAGAGGAGAGCTGCACAGCTGACACAGACTGGGGCCAAGCTGCCTTGGTGCACATAATTACATGTGCCATTAACAACTATGTGCTTTTTAGCAAATTTTGCTATATTTTTAGTGAAAAGGCAATCAAAATAGTTGTATATTTGTTTGTTTTGTTGTTTGAAGCAGTTTGCACTCATGATACTCTATGTTCTCAAATGGCATTATACTTTGTTCCAGTGTATAGCAGATCTTATGATCAGCACTTCTTCAGAAGGCTAAATGTTAGATTTTCCATTATAGACGGCAATTTATCGTGCATAATTTACAGGATTACTATTATCAGTCCAGAGGTTCTAATTTTACAGACCAGAAAGCACATAGATGTATCAGTCACATATATCTACTGATATGGATGTGTACTGGGATTCCTGCCTACACCAAGAGTCAATGGAATATACTTTAAATTTAGTTTCCAAGATCTGCATACAGCTAGACACAACTGCACTGCTGGTTTTGTTACTTGATGGATTTCCCAGCTGCTAGGTAAACATGTGTCTGCCAATTCTGTGAGGAAGCCTGAGTAAATGAGCCATTACAGCATTTGCTTTTTTCCCCTGTTATAAACACAGCAGCTGTTACTGCCGTCTGCTAGAATGAAAGGAAAGAATTGATATCATCTTTGTTAATGGTCAAACTTGCAAAGACACTCAATATATACCTTCTGCTAATTGCTTTTGGTACTTAAAGATATAAATTCCATTAAAATACTCTAAACGCGCATGGACTGCAGTCCATGTAAGACAAAGATAAACGCTTGAAGAGGTGGTGCTCCCTTTCAATACAAGAAACATGGATTGTTGGGGAGAGATGATATCTGTTCTAGTTTTGAATAGCTGATGAATGCACTGTATATGCCTGTTGCTGGACTATTGTTCAACATTTGGTTCTCTCAGAATTTGGGAATCATTTGGTTCTCCTTAAGTGTAACAATCATTTAAAGTCTTGTTGACATTTCTCACACTTTAATTTCTGTTTCCACCTGAGGCCGTATAAACATAACAATTTCATTCATCCTTCCATATCGGATATGCTTACAGGATCCATAGCCAAACTAGTTCCAGAACTATTTGCTTTTTTAGTCAAAACTAAACTGGGGAACTAATTAGCACTTAGACTAAATGCATCATCTTCATTCACTCGCAGTCCCCATTATGACCATCTATATTAATACCAATAAATTATATATATAAACCTAAAGGATTTGTCTTCATATTTGATATTTCAGCCAAGATAATATGAACTAATGAGGTCATATATTCAACTATTACAGATTATGAAGAAACTACTGGACGAGCTTCATTTTCATTTGGCAATTAATGGTGATGAAAATTGCTTCATCTGACAGCTTAAGTGAGTACTACATAAAACTGGACAGCCTGACACAACTAATCCTTCATTTCATACAACAATAGTAGCATCACTGAAAGTACAACTGTAACACTCCAATCTAAGGTTGTGTCTTTTAGATACTTTGCTATAAATCTAATATCCCACACGTCTGAGCATAGACAAATGTTAGTCCTTTATTGCAGAGACCTGAAGTTGATCAGAGGTTTGGATGTTGACGCACCTTCATTCAGGTCTGAGATCAGGCATGTTCCTGAGCTATGAATGAGATCAGACATGTTCCTGAGCTATGAATGCCCTGCCATTTTGACTCCAGTGACATTTGAAGGCTAGGAGCATCTCTTGTTTCTTATCCTAGCAAGCTCTCTGCTGGTGGTAACACACAGGCCCAGAGCATGGCGGTTCCAGTGTGGGCGTTTCTCCTCAAGGAGAGGCAGCAGAGGTCCTGGAGTCCTGCACTGTGCACCACTCCATACAGGCCGTATGAGGTCACCCAACGGTCATTTTCAGTGTTTGTTTGAACAGATATAAACTCTTCATCAGCTGCTAGTCCACAAAAGCTTCTTTGTTTACAGATTCAGCTGTCCACAAGAAAAAGAAAAAAACATATGTGCCAGCTGAAACTGAATAATTGTGCTGATCCTCAACCATAATTTCTCTAAAAAGCAATTTGCAAAATTGCAACACTGAAATGCAGTCATACTTGCCCCACCTGTACTGTGGTTTCTTGCTGTTACTTCAAGGACATTCTAGTCTACAAAAAGAAGAAGAGAGTCCATCAGAACATGTTAATTGATTCAATATAATTTTACATTTGAGTCTGGTTTGAGGTTTAATAGATGCCACAAACACTGATTGTCTGTCTGTGTGTGTGTGGGGGGGGGGATCTTCCCTGGAAACCTTTTAAGAAGTCATTAAAGAGATGTTGACAGGTCATGTGATGTGCATATCACAGACATACACATATCACAAAGACACATATATCACATACACACATATAGACCTTCATGCCTTTAAAATACTAGCTGCACCTGGTTCATTTTATCGCCTTTTCAAATACTGCACCTACAGGACATGCAGACAGGTCACGTGTAGCCAATTTGGACAATTTAGTTTAGGAATTGAGCTGTGGAGAGACAGCTCAAGGTTATGTGATGAGTGCAGGAAAATGTCGTTAATGAATATGAGAAGCAACAATTGTCAGAACAAACAGCTGGCAGTACGTCTGTCATAAATGTCTATGTGGGTAATCTCAAAAAAAATTACACACCCATTTAAGGCTCTTGCCTGTCACCAAAACAAAAAACAAACAAACTGCAGAACAAACCCATCTGAAGTGAAGCAGATTTAAATGGAAAGTAACCCTGCTGTTGACTTCCCACATTATTCAGTCTTATCTGGGCCTGTTGTGTAATTGAGTGGGAACGCCCTCCATGGTAATACTCTGTTAATTCTACTGAGTTATTGTGGATATTTAGTTATGCTTAGTCTGTTCTTTTTCACAACAGAAAAATACTAAAACAGTCCAAGCTCTGAGATATGCTTAACAGACCTGCTACACTAATGTAACGTCTTAACAGACCTGCTACACTAATGTAACGTCTTAACAGACCTGCTACACTAATGTAATGTCTTTTTGCAGTGTTGAAACTGAAGCTAATGTCCCTGATCACTGTTAATCAGTTAAACGGCAGTGACTTACCTTTCCGGGTGGACTTGGACTGGCTGGATGCTACTGTGGTTAGATCTGTTGGTAAGCCCACATATACTCCACCATAGTTCCTACAGGAAATAATACATAGAGCCTTACACTCGGGGTAACACACACCAGATTAAAACTGTTAGAGGTGTGTCAATCTCACTGGCCTTCTTTTCTCATCATCTTGCAGCGGCTCCTCTGTCCTGTTACAAAAGACTTCATTTTAGATTTTTTATCCACCCATCCATCCACCCATGGGCTATATGTTTTGTATAGTTATGATTTTTTATTGACACAGAGACCCTGAACAAACAAAGGAGATGCATTTCTTTAATGTCTTTAATGCCTCATATCTGTTCCATGAAGATCTTTTATAACATATGATTGAAAGAACTAAAAAGCGAAAATAAAATGGATATTATATATATATATATATATATATATGTATGTATGCAATGATAGATGCACTATTTTGTTGGTCTACTGACAACAAATATGAAATAAGACTGTATTGCTGCTTACTGCAAAATATTACATTTCTAAATACCTTAGACATCATGAGTTCCCTGTGTTGTATTTTTATCACTGATTTCGAGTTTAGACCAGAAGCGCTGTTCCCATAGCAGCATTTAGGGGTGAGTATCCTGGGCCTTTAGGAGATTACATCGTTGTGCTGATGTGAGTGCTGGAGTGTTCAGTAATTAGTGTTGATTGGGCAGGGTGCATTCAGGGCCCACAGGAGTCCCGGGGGGTGGTGGGGGTGGGGGTTCAGCTCAAACTCACTATTTTAATTTGCCATGATACACGAAGCATGTTGTTAGCTAATGTTACCAGGGCTCTTTAAATATATGGTAGATGTACATTTGAGCTAGTTATCATACTTCACCATTATAATATTGCAGTATCTAAAGTGAAAGGTTTCTGATGAAGGCAAGTTGCAAATGGTTGGTGCAGGGGCTAAAATATCATGCTCTACCTAATTTAAATTAGATTAGATTAGATTAGATTAGATTAGATTAGATTAAACTTTATTGTCATTACACATGTACGAGTACAAGGCAACGAAATGTAGTTTAGCATCTAACCAGAAGTGCAATAAGCAGCAGTGCAGAAATACAGTAGATACAATATATACAGAATGTAGAATAGATACAATATATACAGAATGTAGAATAGATACAATATATACAGAATGTAGGCAGAGGTGTGGACAAGATGCAAGTGAATATATTATAGATGTTTTGTAAGCTTTAGTAAAATAAAACTACAGCTTACTTTTTAGCTTAATTTGTACGGCCATGTAGCTGGATATAAAAATAAATCTCTCACTGTCACAGTATCCATACATATCAATAACTCTTACAATCTCCAATTTTAAAAAATCCAGTTTTAAAAACTTTTTCATCAAAAATATTCAACAGTGGATAAAGTGTGGCAGCATTTGCTCTCATAACAGTTACATGATCATGACAGACTGAATTGTGCGTTTCAGATCTTTTCTGGAATGTGGACCTTATAGTGAGGAACGGCACATTTCATTCTGTGAAAGTACTTGTCAGATTGTCTCGAAAGTGTCCTAATTTGCATTATTTTTTAAAACAGAAACTGACACTTACACATCTTTAGCAGCCTCTGCAGGACCTGTGCAGACACAAAAAGAAACCATTCATTATTTATTTTATATTGTTCTGTAAAAGTTAAGAACACTTGCAACACAGTTTAATTGTCCATGAGAATAATAGCCGATATCTAGGTTGTGTGTGTGTGTGTGTGTGTGTGTGGTTGTTTGAACTCTTTATACAAGCCTTCAATCTTTGCCTCTACTGACTCACCAATCCACTGTGAGCACAGAGGCTTTGTACTGACATATAGGGTAGAACACAGCACACTCTTTATAACCCACAGAGTCCACAGGCACAGACCACTACATGTCCGTGAACAAACAACAATGTCTATTGCCACTTATAAATGAATCCCCCATAATAATGAGGCCCTGATCTCTGATACTGACTGGCTAATGTATCAAATATGCTACAGTTGAAGTTGAATGTACACAAGGATATTGGATTGATGTTGTTATTAAGATTGTCATTCATCAGCACAAGTGTCTGAGTCTATGTGGACTGATGTAAAACATATAATAAGACTTATAATAGGTATATTGTGTACAGACTTTAATAGGAAGAAAAGTACCAAAAATATAGTTTTAAAGAAATTAGACAGGTATTTAAATGTAATAAGTAAACAGTAGTAATCAAAACAGATTAAAGTTCGAATGTAATGAAATACTTGAAACAGTAACGCTGAGCAAAGTGTCTGTGGCGGCGCAAACATTCATTATTGTGCAAATTCAGCTGAGTTTGTGCAAATAGAAAGAGTGTTAGATATTACTGGCTGATTTTCAATGGCACTCACATTCAACCACACGTCTTTTCTACTATTCAATCAGCAAACGGTCCCTGAGTTAACAACTGAAACCCCGTGGGTTAATTCTTCCCTGCGGCTACAAATGTGAGATTGTAGAGCGACTCCTCTTAGGCCTGTGTGGAACAGGAAGCTGCTAGAACAGTGTGCCTGTTCACACGCCGATCGGCTCCCTGCCACAGGAAGCACCCAGAGTAGCGCTGGCAGGCCTGGACGTGAGCAGATGCATTTGATCAAGCCACAGTGCCTGGGGCCTCTGTCACGGCCGAGCAGCTCAAGGAGCCTTGCCTCTCCACAGGGGTGTGAAAGGCCTTTGTTTTTTGCTCATGTAAACTTTGAATGGGCTACATGTACAGCACATACAGTACAGAACATGACAGGAAGTGTGACAGAAAAAGCCACAAACTATCTAAACCCACCCAGTCTGAAGTTTGTGGCTGAAATGATGACCAAATGAAAAGAGGCTCAGACAATGTATGCAGGCTATCTTAAGAAATACAAGAAATGGCTCAGAAATGTTGTTTGTGAAGCAGATGGATCCAGGGCTTTCTGGTGAATGAATGCTAGTGGGTTTTTTCAGGCTGGTAGGGACTGATAAGGTCACTGCACTAGAGCCTCTCTGTTCAGCATGACTAAGAATGAACAGCAATTGTGCTTTGGAAGGTTTCAGCTGTTATTGCATCACCAAGGCAACACATGACCGCATGACATCAAGATACTGCCACAAACCGTGGCTTGATAATGGCAGAATAAAATTTGTTAAGTGATTACATTTTGCCACACCTGTTAAGGCCTTTGAAGTTACCTCAGTGGATGGTGAGAGAAGACAAACAGAGGAGGGAATGAACAGAAAAGTGTATGGGTGGAGTAACATCAGTCACTGACACGGTCTCACTTCAACAAATACATATACGACTATACAAGCCATAGGCGGATGAGAAAAAACACACGCACACACCTTGACCCCCTTAAGACAAAGCATGTAACCACAAAGACCAGTGCTGACCAATCTGGGAGGACTGTCCTGTCTGAAAACACAGAGACCAGAATGTCCCAGTATACATTGCTGAATGGGACCTACTATGTGACTCGTCCCTGGGCAACTGACAAGACATCTTTACTGCAAAACACTCGATCTCTTATATGTCAAGCTTCCTACCATCATGAGGTTGGTAACGTTCTTGGGAGTTCACGAAGCTTAGATCTGACTCATTCGTAACACATTCAAGCGTATATAGTCTCTGAGGGTCTTGCTGACTTACTGAAAGGCATCATGATAAACATGGGATTGTACTGGCAACCATTACACTGGCAGACTCACAGAAGCACACGTGTGTGTGTACATACTCACAAACACAGACAGCATCATAACCCAAGGTGTATTAATACAGCCATTATTTACAGAGTGTATATACGACACTGAAGTACAAACCACAAACTCTGTTACTCTCAAAAACAGCATGCAAACTCTCCCTGCCTCTGTATCTGTCTCTCTCACACACACACACACACACTCACACTCACCTGCTGGTGTGGTGTTAGTGGCAGAGGAATTTCCACAGCCCATTCTGGCATTCCACTTTGTCCTGTTGGTAGAGCAGCGTCCTGGGGGGAGAGACTAGGAGCGAGAGAAAGAGGAGACGCAGTGAGAGGCAGAGGAGCAAGAGGGAGGGTGAAGAAGATAAATGGAGGACAACACTTCTCCGCTGCACGGGTTTCCTCACTCTCTGGCTCTCTAATGCAGCCTGGAACCGTCTGCAGTGCCACAGTGACAGAAAGACAGAGGGAGGGAGGGAGATGCTCTCCCCTCTTGATTGGCTCGTCTCCTCCACCCTGACAGGGTTGCTATGGAAACATGATCTGATGGGGAGAGAGACCAGCAAATGGCAAGCCTTCAGTTTTCAACCGAGCAAAGAAAGGGTCTTCAGAGGAGCCTAACGCTCAGGTTACATATGTCACACTCATGACCCCTGACCTTAGTGCTCAACAAGAGATTGCAAAGATAAGACAATGCTGTGTCCACAACTCGCCCAGGCTGACGTAACCAAAGCAATAAGCTGTTTGGATCATTCAAATCTGGAAACTTCAGTTCTCCCTGTTAAAACTGATCTAAAATGTATTTTAGAATTGTATCAACACTGTCCAGAGAAGGAGTAACTGCAAAGCAAAAAAGTTTTCTATGGCATGTTATTATAAATAAAAGGCAAACTGAAAAACAACAGTCAGTTACAACGAGCAAAGTCAATACTTTAAAACAGCAGTTTACAAATTAAGGATATATTTCAAGCCTAGTGGAACACAGAGAGTTTGGAGAATTGAGCAGGGTTACATTATAAGAGTGGAATTCAGATTTAAATTATTTGGCTCAGACAGCAAGTACTGGGGATTCAGGTGTGAACAATGAGCTGTTGCGGTTGCTCTGAAACATCCACCTTGAGAGGTGGATCATAAGCTGTGGCCACTATCTGCAACTGTGCCAGAGGGACAGATGAATGACCCTCGTAACAAATGATGAGTAGAGGGGGAGAGAGAACTACCTAAACATGATTTATTTGCAAAGACTGAGTATTTTGTATGAAGGAGCCTACATGAAAAAGCGACTGTTAGTGGCAAAAAGTAATAAGCAGTCAATATTGTTATTGATTTTTTTTCAGACTCTAAACTTTCATTTATAAAAAAATTAAAACAATTAATAACTCCTGTGAAGTATCTTAGAAGCATTTAATCCAGTGGCGTCAAAGTCTGGTCCTGGAGTGCTACAATCTGGCAAAGTGGTGATTGTGCTGCTCAGACACACCTACTAAACCTACCAACTGATTCACTTCAGACAAACCTACTAAACCTACCAACTGATTCACTTCAGACAAACCTACTAAATCTACCAACCGATTCAGTTCAGACACACCTACTAAACCTACCAGTTGATTCAGTTCAGTCGGGTGTGTTTAAGCAGGTCTGTCACCAAATCATTTTGGACTTTACCCCTCACAGACCAGAATTTGATACCACAGTGCTACATTAACTAATAGTTAATGGTGACTGACCTGCTTAAACACACCTTACACCCTTGATTTAGTCGGTCTATTGATTATTTATTGCATAGGTAACTACTTTTCTTATACGTACTTTGCTAAACTGATTTAACCTGTAATCTCAACTAAACGCGTTTCCAAAACCTGCAATATGTGTATCATCCAGTGCGGGGCGCTGTCGGTTTAGAATTTCGGAATGCGCGCTTTGTTGAGAAAAAGAAATAAATTTTAATCAAGGGAAATCAAATTATTTTAATCTAATATTATTTCAGATATTTGTGCAGGAAATTTATCATGGACCCAAAACCTTGAAATAAACTATTGTGAAGGAACGAATGCGTGGTTCCCGTTCACTTTATCCACAGTCTCTCACTGCTTCCTGGGAAACCGAGTCCACATCCTGAATAATTCAAGCACCATCACTTGTTAGCAAGATGCCGGCCGTACATAAATTACTGCTTGAAGAAGCCCTACAAGATAGCCCACAGGTAGGGTAACTATTTATTTGATGTCATATCTATCTTGATAAAGAATATGTTCGCTGTTTATCCAGTCTGTAGTTTTTGTTAGTCTACAGATTACGTGAAATGTTGAGGTTTGTCGACCAGGATTCCATTGATCTGGACGCGGAGGTCAATTAAATGTTCAATCTGTATCGGTGATCCAAACGAAGTAACATTTTTCTATCACTGACGAAACGATTGAATGATGAAAAACAGAACTGCCAGATTATTAAATGGCTGTGTATTTTTCTTCTTCAGGAAAGGCCATAGGCGGGAGTGGGGTAGACGTATTCTGTAAAATTGTTTTCGCATTTAATAGCGTACTACCAAATGAACAGAAACGCGCTGAAAACGTTTCTTTCTCTTTTACAGCCAGTTAGAGTCATTTTAGTAATAAATGCATCATTTGCACCACGTCAGTCAAAAAACGGCCCGTTCTGTAGTCTGGGAGGGGCCTGTTTTTTGGAGCCTGTGTTTGTGTCAGACAAGGATCGCCTCGTTGTCAAAGAGCGTCTGATCCAACATTCACGTTGTACATAGGGTGCTGTAGGTTTGCAACACATTGGAAAGGCCCAACACGAAGTAACTTCCTTAGCTGGGATGTTTTTTCTATTAAGTGTCATATACCTTCATTATAACATTTCTCAGTATCGTTGTAACTATCCTCTGAAGCAAACAGCCTCCAGCTTGGATGGTAGATTAAAAGAGAAGTTCTGTCACTAAGGAAACAGGACTGATATTGTATTTCATAATGCAGGTTTTCCCATTTGTGCCCAGTCACAGCTCACAGATTTAATGGGGAATAAATCTTTAAACAAAACAAGACCCAACTCCTCTTTAGTAATAGATTTAGTTGTGTGCCAGCTTCCCAATCTCGTATTTGAAGATTGTTTTGATTGAAACGCATCAATTTGTGAACTAGTGAAGCACATGCAGTTCATACCAAAGAAGGTTTGATATGTCTCTTAGGAAAGGTGGTTTGAATCAAACATGAAGAACTTTGTCCCCCAGGACGCATTGCTTATGGTAACTAAGAAAACATCTGACTTTTTGTGACACTGTACATCTGCCAACGTAATGATTTGCATTTGTGAGACATGCTGAAATTGAGAAGGATCAAAAATCAATAAAACAAGTGTGTAACAGTCTAGAAGTGACTCACATTCACAGCACTTACATACTTTCGTGTCCAGAGAGATTCTTAGAGATTCTTAGTTATTCCATGGAAGAAATCCTTATTCTAGTATATGAGTGTGATGTAGTTCGAACCCTGTCAGTGAGAAAACACACAAATAAATTGAATAAAAGCTTTAAGCAAAAAAAAAAGAGGCCAGTGTTTGAAGTTGTTTAAAAATGTTAAGAGATTCAGCTGTATGGACATTAGTGAGAGTGGACATTAGCTGTATGGACATTAGTGAGAGTGGACATTAGCTGTATGGACATTAGTGAGAGTGGACATTGTAGAGCTCATAGTGAGAGCTCATTTCATTGTACAGAAGAGTTGAGGAAGAGTCTCCCCTGTCTCTTGAAGAACGGTTGTTCAAGACTTGCTGTACGTTAGACACAAAGGGTGTGAGATACAGCATGGGGGTCTTTTCAGGTAGGTGGGAGCTTTGTAAGAAAGTGTCAGGGCGTTAAATCTAAAGCAGGTGACTAGAGGAAGTGAGTAGAGGGAACACAGCAGTGGACTGATGTGTGTGAAAACACACAGAAGGCAAACTAATGCAGAGGATGAACGACTGCTTTCATACTGAGATGATATTTACTGCAGTGCTGATGATATTTACTGCAGTGCTGATAATTGTGTACACTGTGTTTTTGCACCATTATTTACATCACTCCCCCGCACTGAATATGAACCTTTTATTAGAATATCTGCGAGAGATGACAGTAGTCATGTAAAAGGCCAGCTGTTGTGTACAGTAATGGGTCCTCACCTACTCTGTGAAACTTGGCACACACACGATAAGGCCCAGTGTGCAGCTAGAAACAGAAACACACACATGCACACAACCACCGATTCCCATAAGCCCCTGCTGTTGTTACTCCGCGTTACTGACACTCCTAACATGGGGTTTAGGTTTGTCTTGTTTCTAGTTGCAGTATTTTGGTGCACCGAACAAATCATCCGCCAGTTCTCATCCTGGCCAAAAACACACCATCACTTTCTGGAAAAGGCCCAGTTTGGCAGGATTAACGGCAGGATACCTGGGAATAGGCCAGCACTGCACAACCTGACGGCTCGAAACACAAAACTTGGGCATGTGAGTTTTACTATAACACTGTGCCACAGGCCGAAGGATTAGGTCAGGAAACCTTTAGACCTTATAGTTGAGATTATTCCACGCTGTTCAGCACTGGATAGAAGACCTCAATATTTCGTGCGTGGTGGTGTCTGTTACCAGGGCTGGATAGAGGCAACAGCCTCCCCATCACTGGGCCATATCCCTGTTCCCATGGTTACAGCACCAGGCAGCAGCTTGAACATCATTCCCACTGTCTGAAGTCGCCTCAGTCGCAGCACAGGATCCAGCTTCAAATGGAAAAATGCAGAGAACTTAAACACTAATAAGTTGCCAGAAAGTCGATTTTATTCTGCATTCCAGACTTTAAACTTGCATACGCAGAGTTCCTGAGTATAATAATCTGTTGTTTTAGCGCTTCTTTAAGGGCTAAAATGATTTGACTGTGAATTGTGATTTTAAAAGTTGGCCTCCGATAGAAGTTACTTGCTTTGAGTAACCACAGTAAGTGCATCGTGTCCTACTGCATCAAAATCAACTGTTCCTAATTAATAACCACAGACTCTTCTGATTAGTACGCAGAAAGTGTGCTGACTGAACTCTGACGTTCCCAGGGAGTTTTCCGATGAATCACATGACCCGATTATGACGAATGGAATTCCTGCGGAATAAATACCGCTGAACTTCAGATATTCATAAGGTCCTATTATGGTAAGGTAATAAAAAAAAAAGAAGGGCCTTAGCTCCGCCCCTCCTCCATCCAGCGTGATCGGACTGTAACCGCTGGGCTGGGCTGGGCTGGGCTGGGCTGGGCTAACTCTGCAACTGTGAGAACAGCGCGGGCATCCGCCAACAGGTCTGGTAGGTTTGATCTTAGGGCTGCCGCCAGGATCGCTGGGTGCAGCAGGAGTAGTAAACACCCGATTATCTTCTCCTTTATTTGCTCCAGAAGCGCACCCACGTCCCACACCTGCTGACAAACAGCCGTCGCCAGCCATATCCCTGCTTGCTCGGTTACTCGCAGCTCGTCTTCTCAGCTTCTTGTCTCATCTGCACGTGTGTTTCAGACGCGCTCGCTGCTCAGTGTGTTTGAAGAGGATACAGAGACCCTTACACACTACACCAACCAGCTCCTGCAGTCTATGCAAAGAGTGTTTGGGGCTCAGGTACACACACGCAAAAACACACAAGACATTCACGTGCACATATCAAAGAAGCAAAGCAGACAGCAAAGAAGTCTACCTGTTAATCTAAAATTGTATGGATTTCCCTCTTTCTCTTTGTGTGTGTGTGTTTGTTTAGAATGAGATGTCCCTGGCCACAGAACAGCTCTCCAAACAGTTAGTTGAGTATGAGAGACAGGTACAGTGTGACTGTTCCCTAACTAAACCTGGAACATGAATGTAATCCCTGTTCATTGTTCTGTCATGATTAACATAATAGACTAACAGTTGTTTTTTTGTTTGTTTGTTTACCACTGTGATTGTTTATAGCCACCTTCCTGAAATTGTGTGTTTATAGTCCAGTTGTGCCTAGACCAAGTGGGATCAACATATGAGTACTGAATTATTCAGGGTTTTGAACTTGGAGTCATTCTAGGTTTCTTTGATGTGGCAGAACTTCACTTTGGGGAGAGGAGATGAAGAGGTAATCAGCTTGCTTCAGCACTTTGCCCAAACAGTAGAAGAGGTAAGACCTGCTGTGTGTGTGTGTGTGTGTGTGTGTGTAACCATCCATCTGCCTCTTTGATTGAGGCATTTGTATCTCTGAATCAGTCTGCTTGAATATGTATTTAGGCTCAGACCACATATATTTAAACATATGTATCTAAGAATATCGGGGTGTAACTGGGTGTGGAGACAGTGGGAGTTTCCAGGAGGGCGTGTGGGAGCAGATGGGAGATCAGGGTTTTAGGTGGAGGCACCCTGCAGTAGCACAGGTGGAGACAGTAGGAGGTTCCAGCAGGAGGAGGAGGGGAACAGAAGGTCAGACTGCTGAGCATAAGGACTAAAGCTTCCCCATTTCCCAATTACCAGAGATTAGAATGTGGTTTGTTCTATAATGACAAGAGAGTGTTTGTCATGTTGTGGTTTAGGTAGCAGGTTTTCCGATCTCTCTCACCACCCCCACCATCCCTCCTTTCAGCTAAACTCCCTGCATACTGACTTGGCCACTCAGATTGCTGACAAGATGGTGTTTCCAATGGTGCAGTTCAGAGAGAAAGACCTCACTGGTATGGCAACGTTGTAACACTCCTGAAAAAGAGATGAAGTGTGTCGTCCTCTGATGAGCAGCGGATATATATTCAGAATGATGTGTGTTCTATATATTCAGAACAATCTGTGTACTTTTGTTTGAAATTTTGTCCTGTATCTACTTACAGAAATAAGCACTTTGAAAGAGATATTTGGAATCGCCACTGATGGTAAGTGCACAAGATTTCATGTAAAAACAGAAAGGGGAATTCTGGAGTAGCTAGTGAGAGTGACGGGATATTTCAGACTCATTAATTATGAAACAATGATGCTGTTCCTCTTTCCCAGAACATGAGGCAGCCATGGTGAAATACAGCCGACTCCCCAAAAAGAAGGAGAATGATAAAGTAAGTTTAATTTAAATCCCGTCGCACCTAAAAACCCATTACATTTATTCAGACGAAACAACCCCAGTGAGGCAAAAATACGACAATGATACAAACTGAGAAGTATAATCTGTGAGTGCGTGTGTGCGTGTTTCTCTCCCAAGCTGAAAGGGGAGGTGGTTGGCGAGGTGGCGTACTGCCGAAGGAAGCAGCACCAGGCATCGATGCAGTATTACTGTGCTCTGAACGCCTTACAGTACAGGAAGAGAGTGGCCATGTTGGAGCCGTTGCTGGGATACACACGAGCACAGGTGCGAGGCGTCTGTACGCCCTGCCTCTTCTGGACCAACCACCAATCACAGCTCGTCCTGTGCGGGAGCTTTAATGCCTAAACACAAGCAAAATGTGACCGGAATGAGTCCAATTTACAATCCCACAGACACGTGTGTCTTTCCTCTTATCAACTCCATACAGATAAACTTCTTTAAGAAAGGAATGGAACTGGTCTCCAAGAAAATGGACACGTTTCTGGCTTCTGTAAACAGTATGACTCAGAGGTAAATTATCAGGTTTCTAAATAATGTGCTTTATCTTTATGAAAGATATTTATATTCATTTCAGGTCTGTTATTGTAAGATATTTAAGGTGTTTTAGGTTGTTGATGCAAACTCTTGGTTTTACTCCCTTCCTACCCTGTCTCTCTCTCCCTGTCTCTCTCTCCCTGTCTCTCTCACTCTCTCCAAAGCATTCAGGTCCAGTTGGACACAGAGGCAGAAAGCATGCGTTTGTCTCAGAGAGAGTTGTTGTCAGTGGAGGACACAGTCTACATGCCTGACCACGACCGTGAGCCAGTCAACCGAACGCTCATCCAGAAAGCAGGCTACCTCAACATTAGGAAGTAAACAGATCTTGCCTCTCCTTCGTACACCCTGTGGCCTGTTTGGCCTTGATCCAAATTCCTTTTCTGAGAATCTCGACAAATGTTCACAAACAACTGAAATTAAAGGTCTGTGGAGTTGTGTGTAGTGTTTTTAAATCACCTGTTTACTCACCAGATAGGAAATAACTCTGACCATCACAGAAGAGAGACATTTCTCACAGACCAGCATACATACTTTCAGAAAACATGGAAGTAATCAATAATTTTGTTGTGAAAATGAACTGTGATCCTATCTGATCTGCTTCATCCTCTCCTTTAATGGTGCTCTGTCCACACTCTGCTGCAGTAAGACAGGCCTGGTGACCACTGCCTGGGACCGGCTGTATTTCTTCACCCAGGGAGGCAACCTGCTGTGTCAGCCGCGTGGGGCCGTGGCTGGGGGGATGGTGCTGGACCTGGACAACAGCTCTGTCATGGCTGTGGAGTGTGAGGACAGGCGTTACTGCTTTCAGATCACATCACCTACGGGGAAAACGTACGGCAACAAGCTGTGTGTGTGTGTGTGTGTGTGTGTGTGTGTGTGTGTGTGTGTGTGTGTGTGTGTGTGTGTGTGTTCCACCGAGGGCACACAGTGTGAAAGCACTGTTTCGATTTGCAGAGGTGTGCCCTGTATTTGGGAGTACAAGGGTCCCTGCTGAGCCATTTCCTGTCCACAAGACCATAAAATATATAGCTGCACATTTATGCAACACAGCAGCTGGTGAAGCATCCACTTGGTTGTGGAGTCAGTTGGGTTTAAAAATCTCTTTAGGCTTACATGCATGTCCTTATAGGTAAATCGTCCTGAGAAAACTGTTTCTGTACTTTCTTCACATATATCTCCACTGTATGGGCTGTGTGGACACACACACTGGCGATAGAACGGATCATGCTAGCTAAGGGCTTTAAGCTAATGGAAACAACATCAACACAAGAACTGTGTGTCAGGAGCTTCATGAAATGGGTTTTCATGGCTGAGCAGCTGCACACAAGCTGAAGATCACTACACACAAAGCCAAGTTTCAGCTGGAGTCTTGTAAAGCACATCACCACCAGACTCTGGAGCAGTGACCCTGTGTTCTGTCTGACAGTCTGATGCACACATCTGACTCTGGTGTATCCCAGGACTAAGGTAGTTACCACATAGTGCTAATGTTAAGAGTAGAAGCAGGATTAAAGCCCATCGCTCTCTCTGCTCTTCACCTTCTGCCAAACCCTTCTGCTCTTCTTTTATTCCTTGGTGCTCACAGTCCTTAGTCTTACACTTCACTCTGTGAACTGTATCTTTCTCTTTCTACACCTCCATCTATAATTTAGCGACCAGCTCAGGAGTCAAGTGCTCATATTCCATAGGACACACAGAGCACATAGACACGGATGGACACGACGTTCTCCGTCATACAAACGCGCGGTGTGGTCTTCAAAACCCGACCTCGTTCGTGACGATTGCGCGGGGAGATCGTGACGGCTTGCTAAACTGTGAAATTCGGCCTGAGCTGTTCGAGGCGCCGACGTTCTTTTCTCTGTCTGCTTCCCACACTTCTCAACTGCTCGGTTCTCAGAGTCGTCATCTGAGGATCACGCCTCCAAAACCAACTTCCACCTTGCTATATCGACGCCATTCTCCCTGCTCGGACAGTAGGATTCAGCACGCAGGCACTGTGCCAGGAAGACGGAGAGAGAGAAAGAAGAACAAGAATTCCTCAAAGCATTACTTAATCCAACAGTAAATAATTACACGTTTCCCTGGTATCTCCTCTATTCTGTGCAGTGAATCGAGCAGAACTGCAGCTGGTGAATACACAACGATAATAGACAGGGCAATATAACCGTCACTTCTCCCTTTAGTACATGTAGATATTGACGTTACACAATTTCCACCTCTACCCCAGCGAAACGTCCCTCAGCCCTGAGCAGAGCATAATTGCAGTCTTATATTGTGCAGTGTATTACTAGAGAGGAATCGGCTAATGCGCTTTTTCTTCTTCAAGGTCTTTGATTCTTCAAGCGGAGAGCAAACGGGAATATGAAGAGGTTCCACCTTCTCTTACATTAATTCACACATTTTCAAATCACAGTTTAAGTGCTCACTTGTTTTGCTAACCAGATTATGTCTCGTTTTCCCCGCTACAGTGGATCTGCACCATTAACAACATTTCCAGGCAGATCTACCTAACAGATAACCCTGAGGTACTCCCAGCATAGCCTCTTACACACTCTAATCATCACACACATGGCAGGCCTCCCGTGGTTTATACACAGTGCCAAATGTCAGTTTGAATATACATATATATGGCACAGATAACTTGGAGTGTAGAGCAAAATACTGATCTGACGATATTTATACTTGAGTAAGGATTTTAGTCCATAGCAGACCATAAGGCTTGAGCTTTAGACAGCAGAGAAGCTGATGTATTTGGACCGAGAGAGTGTGTAATCATCTCAAAGTAAACATACAAATGGACTTTAACCTGCTTTCCCCAGCTGACGGTGAGTGACCTGTATGAGAAGGCAGACAGCCCACTAATCACTATGTACTTAAGCAGGTCTAAACACTGAGAAATAACTATTCACTTTCCCAAGTGACCTGTTTTGTCATTTCTAGTGCATACCGGAACGAGGCTTCTTAGCACGTTCTTAGGCTGATCCCAGATCTGTTGAGGATAGCTCTGTTCTATGTTCCTCAGGCAGTGGCCATCAGGCTGAATCAGACTGCCATCCAGGCGGTCACTCCCATCACAAGCTTTGAAAAACGAACAGAGGGCTCCCCCAACCCTGACAGGTGATGGTGCCATCCATCAACAGCACAAGCGCATGTTTGGCTTTCTCTACCCACTGTTAACGGCAGTCAGGGTTCAGAACTAGAAACGCTACATTCTTTGGTCTATAATTCATCACACCTGATTGAACTCAGCAGCTAATTCTCCAGCTCTTCAAGAGCTCAAACAGGTGTGTCTGTATAACAGCACCGTGTCACACCGTGGGTCTCTGGTGTTAAAGATGGCGGTTTAGATGCACATGTTCATGTCTTGATATGAAGTTGCTTTTATCTGCGCCTGTTTGATGGTCCTTTGACTTGGTGTTCTGTTCGTCATCGACTGTGTAGGGCAAGGCCGGGCGGTTTGGCCCCTGGGAGCAGTAAAAAGGCCCCTGTTTCCCCAGTTGCCCCTGAGCCCGAAGACCTGATTGCCCCCGGAACTCCCATCCAGTTCGACATTGTGTTGCCTGCTTCAGAGTTCCTGGACCAGAACAGGGCAGGAGGGAGGTCAGAGGTCATCTTTGCCATCTCACACACACAACACAGTGGACCAGTTTCACGATGATCAGTGGTGACTCACTACTGGCAGCACATTTGGTCCCAGATCGGGAAATTAATCCACAGTCAGGAAACTGGTCCACTGTTTGGGCAGCATCGCACCTTAATATGTGTTTACTAATTGTATTTTGTTTATGAGAGCAAAGCTTGTCGAGGTTTAGTTTTTTTTGTGTGTTTCTTCTTCACAACCCTGCTATACAGACGCACAAACCCTTTTGGCGAGACGGACGAGAGCTCTTCAGTCTCTGACGGTGAGACAATGCGCTTCTGTTTTCAGTTTAGCTTAGATGTAGCTGACAGCTAAGGTCAGTAAAGGTCACGCAATGCTATAATGGAAGTCCCAGACATCGATTCAGTTGTTCACATCAGCTTGACAGTTGCTTGGCTCAGTGTAGAGACGGCTCTCCTTTATGAAGGACTATTAAATTCCTCTTACTTAGTAATTGTACATGGGAGCTCCTGTCTGTCAACCCCACCCCCTCCCCTCCCCCACGTGTGTGTGTGTGTGTGTGTGTGTGCGTGCGCGCACAGACTCCCTGCTACAGCAGGTGTTTGCGGTGCGTTTCCTGGGCTCCATGGCCGTGCGCTCAGGGCACACACAGGAAGTGATCTACGAGGTCATGAGGCAGGTGCTGGCGGCGAGGGCGATACACAACATCTTCAGAACGGCCGAGTCACACCTGATGGTGACCAGCAGCTGTCTCAGGTGGGCGTGGCCTCCAGCCCACCAGCCACTTCTGCACATTTAATGCCTCGTCAACACGGAACGAAGCAGTAAACATCTTCTTTTCTCCAACAGGTTGATTGATCCTCAGACGCAGGTCACTAGAATAAGTGTGAGTGGCAGTGCCTTCACAGGGCTCTAGGAGCAAACCTCCCCGCCTCCATCATTCAGTCCAGAGTCTGCAATTAACGGCCAAGTCTAATCTCCACCCTTCTTCTTTCTGTCCTCTCTCCGCCAGTTCCAGCTGAGAGATGTGACCCAGTTTGCAGCGCACCAGGAGAACCCCAGGCTCATGGGCTTCGTGGTGCAGGGAGCCGACTGGAGCGAGGGATCCAAGGAGGGCCAGCCGGCCTTCAGCGCATACGTGTTTGAGAGCAACACAGAGGGAGAGAAGGTAGCTGCTGGTCTTCAGCCTGGCCGAGGTCCATGGGTGAAAGGCCTGTGGAGCAGTGAGGAAACCTTGAGGGGGATCACAACGGGACACTGGGGAGGAGTCAGGCTTCAATAACCTGATATGTAGTCATATTGTGGTGAACTAAGATTTTTTTTGAGATCTATACTGGAGACTGAAGAGCTAGTTATATAATATTAAAATCCCTAAATTATTAGTAAAATTAAAATGAAGTTTTGTGAAGGAAGACATCAAACTCTAGAGTTTTGGAGAACTGTTGTGACGGTCAGACCCCTAGTCCATATGATCTTTCTAACTCACATAATGTGGTGGGATTTGTAGTTTGTTTGCTTTGCTGTACTGGCTGGATCACTTCCTATATGCACTGGTCACCTGCTTCATGAATTTCTGTCCCTTCCTCAGATTTGCTACACAATAAACTTGGGGAAGGAGATTACAGAAGCAAAGAAGGTAAAGTCTAAAAGCATTTTGTTAGTATTACCTATGCATTAACTTTAAATTATATAATGCAAAATTATAAACTGTATAATCAAATATTGTATAATCAATATTTAAAATATCTCCACCTTCTTCTACATCTTATGTGTGACATCAGAACCCCGAGGCCCTAGCGCAGCTGATGAAGTCCATGCCCCTCACCAACGACGGGAAGTTCCTGCTGTTGGCCAGCGAGACGGGGCACGCGGCTAACGAGGGAGGAGAGGACAACCTGGAGTCTGAGGCCTAAAAGCCTTTGCTCCGGATCGCCCTGACGGTTAGCGTCCTGCAGGCTCACAGTGAGCCCTCCAACACGTGACATCCATTGTGACTCCACTCCAGCAAATCACAGTCCAGGACCCAATACCCAGTAATTCTGCTCTTCCACAACACCAGGCGCCTGGACATGCGTGAACGTTCAGTCCTGAGAAGTTATCTGAAAATTTGGGTCTATATTGAATGACTAGTTCACATTGTAGTAGCTGTGAAAGCAGATCTGTTCCATACTTCTGCTGCTGCCTCTATTAAACCACCACACGACACATCTGGAGAAGCAGAGAGCAAGTCAGTGATTAGATTGAATCAGATTACTGTTTGTCCTGATAGTGTGCCCTGGTCATGAGGTACTGCATTTACAAACCCAGTGGAGTATCATAGCTCAGACATCCCCAAGATGCAGGTTGATTTGTCTAGTCCTTCAACAGTCGACTGCTCTTCTTCATTAGACCTGATCTTACAAGACCTTGGAGTAAATGGTTTTGTTGGCTGCTGTCCAGCCTTCAGTAAGAACTGGGTCTCGGAGAAGAAAAGCAGGGTTATTTTAAGTGTACTGGAGTCATTCCTTCCTCAGTCACAGAGTGGACTAGTCCACCTCCCCCACCTTAGTTCCATATCTGTCTCTAAGATTAGTCCAGGAAAAAGGAGTAACATTTAAAATGGTGCTTTTAATTTGTTATTATAGTTTGTTGTCATAGTTGCAGTAAAATTTCACCCATTTTACAATCATTTTAAGTGTAAAATGTTCACCTAGTAAATAGATTGAAAACATTAAAAGTTAGTCTACATAGACCTCACTAATTGATATCCTACAGTCTAGACTTTCCAGTTTAGCTACACATACTATTCATGATTTATGTTGGTAAATAAATGTCACTGCACTTGGATTTTGCACTAATCTACATGGACTCATTTGAAAGGAAGTGTCTCATGATGGTGGTACAGTAATCAGGAAGGAGTAGGGTGGTACTGAAGCACAGCTGCAGCGTCCGTGCTTGGGGATCCTCCGTGCTTGAGGATCCTCCGGACTGGGGGATCCTCTGTGCTGGGGCTACTGGCAAACCACTGCAGCTGCTCAAGGCTCTGCCATCTCTGCTGGGCTCCCAATGGGGAAAGTCGAGGTAAAATGGTTGCAACTCAGCAGTCAAATACTGTGTAGTTTTGCATGTGTTTTAACAAGGCAGCTTTGTGGTCAGAATGTTAAGCTGGTTTGAACCTGTGTGCTGAATGAATTTTGCAAGAAAATTCTGTTTCATTTATTCCATGTTTTCCTCAGGTCCTTTTGAATTGGAAAAACTTTCCCCCCTCCCCATTCCATTTTTGAAATGACCAGTTTCACAACACTAAGATGTTAGACATTAAGGCTTAATCTAAAATGTATGTATGGCTACGAGCAGTTGGTCTGTTTACAGCAAATGATGTGCAGGTAGATTTAAAATGCATTTTACAATCATAATTTACTTTTGGGTAGAACAAGCCTCCTAAATCACTAAAACTAGCAATGAAATGGGCTGATGGCGCTGTCCTGCTATAGTCCCGTCTCCCTAAAGGGTTAATGAAATGGGCTGATGGCGCTGTCCTGCTATAGTCCCGTCTCCCTAAAGGGTTAATGAAATGGGCTAATGGCGCTGTCCTGCTATAGTCCCGTCTCCCTAAAGGGCTCCTCCCACCTCCTCTAAATATTACTTGTTTAATCTGCTTGCTTGGTTGTTATGCCTGTGGGCATAATTTAAACTTATCTGCTGTGATTTGCATATATATAACAATTTGTTGCACTTCAGTATTGTATATAAATCCAGTAAATACATGTGTATTTTTCCCCCCAAACAATAATTGCTGGCTTGTTTGAGAAGCATGGCTACTCTATGCTTTAACCAAGCAGTTCGGAGAGGTCTCAGTGGGCGGGCTCCATTTGGCTTCTCATCAGTATTTTATTGGAGTCTGGAGAAGACTGCAGCAGACTAAGCTGCATGTAAACAGGTCTGGTTTTCAACAACTTTTGTCTGCTGGGAGCTTGTAGCATCAGAAGCTCACAAAGACAAATACTGACGTTCAAAGTGTGACGAGCACATTAAGTGCTTATGGAACAATAACGTTTGATGAGACTGAGTTAGCATTGTTCGCAAGGCTGTGCACGTGTATTTTCTAACACAATCTATAACATTTAATAAAGCCATGTATCGATTTCTAGCTCCCTTGAATGGTTCTTTGTCTCCAGCATCCTGTCAGTTCATGTTAATGTGGCTCACAGGTTGGAAATCAAGTTTCTTTCAATTCTGCACGAATCAATACAGGTTTGACTCGGAGTAGTTAAGCACCAACATTAATTTGGTAAATGGGCTGTAGGAGATGACGCTGAAAGAGATGATGTCTACAACTGTAGATCACAGGCAAGATCTCAGAACAGTGAACAGATTCACACACAAACACTGGAAAACTACTTTACAGTTTTTTAATAATTCTAGAGCCTGATTTAAAAGTCAGCAATTCTTCGATGGTGTATGACTACAGCGGTAAGTTTTGACAACTCGGACACAGGCACATGCAGGCTACTGCAGCAAAAGCACAGCGAATAGTGTAGGAACACAGTCACACATTGCAGGGCACTACAATGCCCATAAGCACCTTATTAGCATATAGACAACCTTACTGACTTCAATATGGGACCAAGGCAAAAACCCATTTCATGAGCAGAGAGATGCATCATGAGTCTTTGTAGTAGTTATTGAAGTTGAGACGTAACAAAAAGTCTTCCAAATGAGGCTGGTAACCTTTGTCGACCAGCTTCGAAACCACTGCAGAGAGAGGGAGACAGAGATACTTAGCACGGAACCTTTCATACTGACCTTTAGAAATGTACAGAATTTCCAAACCTATCATCACATTTCTATTTCACAGTCAAAGAGGATTTAACACTTTTGTTGTAGCGCGCGTGTTAACTAGGGTGGGGTTTGTTGTCTCACCTTTGAACAGAAAGTGTGAGTAGTATTTGAAGGTGTTATAAGACTGTTGCATGGCAATGAAGCAGGGGTGACCCGTCTCCCCTTGCTCGCTCTCCCAGGGCTGGGCGACCAGTTGGCCTCGGAACTTCAAGATGAGGCTGAAGATGCTGTGGATGATGTTCATGACTGGTGCGGCCTTCTCCGTCAGCAGAGCCCTGCGGGATGCCACAGAAGTGACGTGGTTAAGCGCGAAACACGTCAAAGTCATTCCCTAAAGCACACGTCTCAATCTCTCGTCTCAAACTCTTGGCTCTCGTTGCACACGTCTCAATCTCTTGTCTACTCCTCCAGAACCAGAGCTGTTTTTAGATTTGCTGTAAGTACTGAAGAGGTGAAAGACTTGTGAATGAACATCTGCTTCATTTTTTCTGTCCTTGTTGATTTTTGAACTTTGAGTTAGATGCAAAAAGGAGCAAAACAGAAGAGACAAGGAAGAGGTTTTGAACTGTATCCATCTTAGGTACTCAGAACTACAAAACACTGAAATGCAGTACACTATGCTGACCTGAAGATGTCCTCATTGTACTACTCTGCATGCATGCGTGTGTGTGTGTGTGTGCGCGCGCGCGCGCGCGTGTGTGTGTGGGGAAGGCTAGGTGTTGTGCAGCGTTCTAACCTGAAGATGGCCCTGTTGAGGTACTCGGCATGTGTTCGGTGGATGGTGTCCAGATCGCTGGCAGTGCTGAGCTTCTGAGTGAACTCACTCCAGGAGACCTGCAGGATCTGGTTAGCGATGTAGCCCTGGATCACCTTTACAAAGTGCTGCATCTCATGTCTGTACAGCTGGAGCTGACGGAACTGCACAGAGCAACCTGCTCCCTTTACCAGCGCTAAGAGAGAGAGCGGAAGTGTGAAAGAGTGTGTGTGCGCGTGTGAGAGAGAGAAAACCTGTGATTATTAAGGTGCACCTAAGCATCTTTCACTGGAGAAATGCATTTTCCCATCTGCTCAGTGTTCCCAGTAGCTTCCAGGATTCGCTCTCCAGTCAAACTACACTGCAGGTCATTCGTGTATTTCGGCAGTTTATGCCACGCTAAAACCGAGCCTCACCCGTGCGTTTGAGGTGGAACCAGACGTCGCTGAGAGACCACACCATGTGTTTGAGCTGCAGCAGGAAGGAGAAGAGGCGGTTGTATTTGTTCATGCAGCTGTCCGTTATGATCACGTTCAGCGGCCAGTCCACCTAAGAACGGGACAGGGGGAGTCTGTTTGATTACGTTCAAAGTGGCCATTACAACACACCTTGTTCTTTTCCCATAAAAGCTGGTGAAGAGATGAGAAGAGCTGTGTGTTGACTGAAGTAAGGATACGTAACAGGAGAAGCGGCGGACAGAGAGCTGGGGGGAGAAGGCGTGAGGACGGCGTGGAGGCGGATGTGTCCCTCTGACCTTGTAACGCAGCTCCAGGCAGTTGAGCGAGTCAGGGGCATGGGGGTGGAAGACCTCGGGCAGATAACGCAGCGCAAAAGTGAAGTTAGCGGCCAGCTCGCTGTCGCCATGGAGACTGTACTGCATAGCCTTGTTGAGGATGGAGTTTAACACCAGAGGAGTCAACAGCTCACCAGGGGTCTGCCCACTGCCCAGCTAGCAAACGCAAACACACACACACACACACACACACACACACACACACACACACACACACATATATATATATATATATAAATACAAGTGTGACCTTTCTGCTGCACACACATGATTGGTGCACTCATCAGTCACAAGTTGTAGACCTGTAGAGGCGTAAGCAGAAGGACTCGTGACAGGACAATTACAGTGCCATTCCCGCCACTACGCATCGGCTTAATGGAAACCTCACAAGTCCCATTACTGGAACAGGCATGGCTGGAGAGAATTAACGCAGAAAATCCCGGCGCCCTGCCAACTCCGCCCGTCGACCCCCTCCCTGGGCTCGTTCACTGCTCGGATCCGGCTCTCACCTTCTCAAAGAGCCGGTCGGTGAGGGACAGAGCAAACTCGCCATCTTCCATCAGCAGGAAGTGCCTCAAAGCTGCAAAGTGCTTCTCCACCGCCAGCTCCACAAAGAAGTAATCCACCACAGCCTTGTTCACCAACGACACGCTGACGGAGGGGGAAACTACGTCAGCTCAAACTCCACACTCAAATGCATTCAGTTCAACTTAATAAAAACAGAATCAACATCTGCAGTGAGCTCACACTCCCTGTGGTATTATTATACTTTCTTAGGATCACGACATCATGGTACCAACATCCTAACCTCGTCCCATGTTCTGCAGCTCTAGGGTTTTTAATTGCTTATGAAAAATGGAAAACGGACGCAAGCAGACTTGTGATCAACAAAAATAACCTCTCTTTCACACACACACACACACACACACTCACTCACTGTGTGATGAGCGGAGTTGTGACGGAGTGTTTCATGAGCACAGGGAGGGGCATCATCTCGCTGAGCTGCACAGCGGTGGAGTCTGTAGCACAGCGCAGGGTGGAGTCGGTGAGGAGGGCCCCGCTGGGCCCCCGTGTTACCTGCTGCAGGAGCTGTACACCAGGGGCCGCCACTGACCATGAGCACACACACACATACACAAAATTATATATATATATACACATACACACACTTACACACAAGCTCAGAAACATTTCTTAGTGGAAAACTCCAAATCAACTCTGCGAGTAACATTTAGTATAGGCTTTTTGTTCCCTGGTTGTTCTCTTTGTAAACCCTTAGAAAATCACAACACACATCGCACTTTGGAATATAAGCGTAAGGAATATTTCCAGCACAAAGGCAAGAAACAAATACCAACAGCCTTAAACAGGTGTTTCACCATAGCAAAATGATCCCCAGGCTCATGAGTTACAGCTTCCTCAACCGAGAACAGCAAATCTGCCTTTATTTTTCACTGGGGGTCCCAGAAGTGTAAAGCAACGTATGTCAACCACTGCCGTGCTAAAAGCATCTACTCCAAACGTATGTCAACCACTGCCGTGCTAAAAGCATCTACTCCAAACGTATGTCAACCACTGCCGAGCTAAAAGCATCTACTCCAAACGTATGTCAACCACTGCCGAGCTAAAAGCATCTACTCCAAACGTATGTCAACCACT
>JAOXYF010000007.1:8818637-8830575 GCA_028565775.1 Sternarchorhynchus goeldii | reverse complement strand
GTGGTGTGGTGGTGGGGTTAGATGGGATGGGTGTTGTGGTGTGGTGTGGTGGTGGGGTTAGATGGGATGGGTGTTGTGGTGTGGTGTGGTGGTGGGGTTAGATGGGATGGGTGTTGTAGTGTGGTGTGGTGGTGGGGTTAGATGCTGGTGGTCACACATCACCAGATATTTTATATATCCATATACAAATGGTGCAACATTATCAGTAAAAGAAAGAAAAAGAGAAAAAAATATATGTCAACTTAATGTGGAGGGATGTTGGTCTAGCCAAGGAATATTGGTCTGGGCTTAAAAAATACCATTAGGCACCATTAAGATACCATAAATACATAAAACTTTGAACACTTTTACATTTCCGTCTATTTTTCAGTATGATTTAACTCATTGCAAAAGCTTATCTACAAGTGATATAGTATCCTTTGGCCTTAATTAACTTTTAGCTTAAGGGTAACAAATGGGCTGGACTGGGTTCACGTAACATATTGCATTTTGCCTATGGACAGAGAAAGAGGGACCTCAGAAACAGTCAACAACTGTTTATTTATAGAATTAGGCTGACATTGACTACAGTTACACACTGGTAAAATTCAAATACATTGAACAGACGTGTGTGATTGCGGACAGCCGATGTGATATTAATCATGACAGCCGACTCCTTGGTTTTTCTGGTTTTCGAGTTTTAGTTAAGCTCTGTGTGTACAATGTGTGCAGCATGCAGGGATTAGACGCGTCTGAGTTCGTCCACCATGAGTGAGACCCCTCGGTGAGAGGGAAAAGAGCAAGTGTTTGAATCATTACCTGCTCAGCATGAAAAAACTGTTATTTTTGGCTTTTTATTCATTTCTTTGGTCTGATCAATTGAGCGTCCGTGTAAAACATGGCCTCTAGAAGAGGCTACGATATAAGGGAGTGAGCAGTTTCTACACGCCACTATTATTCCTTCATCTTCAAACACACTAATTAATACATTTACATTTGTTGTATTATCTTAATTCTTTGATGGCCTATAATTATAACGGTGCCACACACACAATTACAGGTCACAACGATATTATCTAATTCAAATTAGAATGCTCACACTAGATTTCTGTCTGCAATGTGACACACGAGAGGTTCTCGGTAATGGAATGTATTATATTCTGGTGTATCAACAGCCCTTGGAGATTTTCTCCTTTTTCTTCAGGAGGGGTGGATGACGGCTGCGTATCTTGTATTGTATCGCTCTGCTGCTCGGGTTTCGTGGGACTCGAGCTTGTCTTTGATATTCTTCTCATCTGCTTAACTTTTGTGAGAGAAGGAAGCAGCATGCGCTGCCTTCTTTCATCTTTTTAGATTTACTTATTTATTTATTTCACTTTTTTTCCTCCCAGTGATTTAATTAGTTTTTCTTTAGCTGAGCTTTTCTGGGCCATCACTGGGGGTCTTGAAATAATATTCGATTTCTTGTTTTTTTTATGTAGCTCACGCCTAATAAATCTAACATACTGACTAACAAAACATCTGCAGGGGTTTACAGTGGCAGATCCGTATTTGGACAGAGTGACTGAGTGTTACGCAGAATACAGAACTGCACCTATACGCACAATCAAAACGGTGATTTAACAAAATTCCTTGGCAACGTTCAAACAGATTGGCGCTGCCACATTTTCTGTGATGACACATGGGCTGTTCAAAAGGTCAAAAAAGTCAAAAGGCGACATCACGCAGCACAAAGACTTCTTGGATTGATTAACAGCACAAAGACTTCTTGGATTGATTAACAGCACAAAGACTGTTCTTGGATTGATTAACAGCCTCTACAAACCTCTTAGTAAGAAAACCAGCTCATTTACATGTCACAGTGCTGCAGTCTGATGGCTGCTCACCTTATAGACTGTTAAGAGGAAAATGTTATTTAAGATTTAAGTGAAAAACCACAGAGAAGAAATGGAAGTATCCTCTTTATTGACGTAAGGTCCCCCCCCCCGAATGGTGAGCACTTGAGTACAAACAGATCAGACACGTCAGAACTCTGTTGACCTACCAGCCCGACAGAGCCATGGTTTTAGTCTGTTGGCTCCTTACTGTAAATTACAGTCCCAAGAATCTTAGTTCACTACACATTCACAAGGAAAAGAAACAGCTTGATAACAGCACAACATACTGGCATTTTCCTGGACCTCAAATGCATAGGATTATAACACAAGAATACAGTTCTGACAGATTTAACTTTTTCTTTAATACAAAGGCATATATTATCAGAGGACATAAAGGAAGGAATAAAAATAACTGCACAGCAGTAAATAGTTCATTGTCGAGTATAGATACTTTGTCGAGTATAGATACTTTTCATACACACTATGGAATAGCATAGAAACAAAGACCTAAAGAATAAACACAGTGGAACACTCTAGTCAACATTTCTATCGTCTCCTCTCCTCTTGAATCAGGGAAAAAAGCAAAATATCAGATGCTTTTGGGGGAGATGATTTTACATTCACCATGGTTCCGTTTAGTTCAGAATAATCTGAGGTTGTTCCCAGTATACTCCAACACACACACACACACACACACACACACACACACACACACACACACACACACACACACACAAACCACGGACGCCCAAAAGATATGCACATTATAAAAATGTCCTTTTTCTCCCTTAGTTGTGATCACCCTATTGGCACGTTGCGGCTACGGCACAAACGATCCTAGCATGACGAAGTGTATTTAACTCACGCTCTACATCACAGCTGCAAAGACACTGCAAGCACCACTACCTCTAAAACTCCACCGTCACTCAACATCATCGATATAATTAACAACAGTTGTAACACCTAATCTCATTAAGGCACATTTCGGCAAACCAAAGGCTGAAAAAAAAGCATTTCGTTGACCTATAGTGGCTTGGGTTACTGGTCAAGAGTTCGAAATGGAAAAAAATAAGGATTATTACGAGCGCATTTAAAAGCACGTTGTGAGCAGTCTGCATGCAATTAAGATCAAGCGTGTCTTCCGCTGGTTTCATTGGAGTGCTGGAGAACTGAGTGTGCAGTGCCAACTGCCACAAGGCTTCCCCAGAATGCTCCACACTGCTTGGAAAGAGAGAGGCAAGCAACAGACCACTGACACTATACTGAGGAATCTCCACACAGGCCCGAATCTGCACACCTGGCAGTCACAGGGCGACAGAAGCCCAGAGGGATGCAGTTCAAGAAGAGACTCAGAAAGGATCCGTGCTGACCCGGGACCAGCTTTTCCTGACCCAAGTGCTAACCTTAAACACCACTACAAAAATTGCAAAACTGCTCTTAGATCAGAAACAGTAAGTAATGTTTACCAGCCTCAGAAAGGTTTCCCACATCCTACTATAGTCAAAACAGTGAGAAAACCATTGCTGTGTATTGCAGTATTTGGTACATTGATGACATCTTGAGGGATGAAGGAAAATTATGACATGGGGGGGGGGGGGGTTACAAAACAGAAAGAGAGTAGCTGGTTTCATCAAAAAACCTGTGCTCTCTTGCAGTTCAGCTTCTGTAACACAGTTCAGTTCAAGAGTACCATATTATTTAGTACCAAATCCTAAGCAGTAACTGCTTGTCGCCAACAGCACAGTTAGAGCCACAGTGCCAATGAAAATGCATACGACTGCTGGGTTTAAAACGGCCGATTGTTTCGGCCTCAGCAGAGCTTTTGAAAAAGCAGGCCCAATAGCTCTGAGCTGCATTTGGCAGGGCCTCACCACCTGCTGGGCAAAGACCCAATTCTGCAGCTTTAAAGCAATTAGGACAAGTCAGTAATTTTGTGAACATGTTACAATGTGTTCTAATAGAAAATACAAAGTGGATGTAATCATCAATGAACTGAATTGTCATCAATATTCAATTTTGGTACCTTGAACCATACAAAATATCCATTAATTTATGAGATAAATAAAACCATTTAGAATTTTCCATTAAACAGTAGAACAATAGCCATATTCATAAAAGGAATGACAACATAATAAGCCAAATAACAAAATAAAATCTCAGGATACATAAATCTATACATAAAAATGGCATGCCTTGTGTCAACAGATGTTTTTTTTAGTTTAAGCACTATTCAGTTTAAACACTACCGAGTTTAAACACTATTGCCAATATTGAATCTCATTGTGCTCAGGTTGGTCCATGCTGTTGTGGTGAATTAAGAGCATGTGAAAGAAATGAGCTATTAGTGATGTTACTGGCTTACAGGGCTCTTACAGGGCTCTTACAGGACTCTTACAGGCTTCTTACAGGGCTCTTACAGGGTACTTCTTATGGATGCTGACATCCGCCCAGCAGGGGTACTCAAACTGAAATAAATCCAACACCTGCAGGAAAGTTCTACTTCCTGTAAGTCAGACACCATCAGATGATGTCTGGTTGGATGGTATGTAAGCCATGACCTCAAAATGAGGTTTTACACACACACACACACACAGACACACACACACACTAAATGGGGTCTCATATAGATCATGGGGTAGTTCCCTTTTGGTCAGAATTTAGGCATCCTGTGTGTGAGCAGTCAGCAGACAACTTACACTCAACATCAATGACCTCACCCCCCCCCCCCCCACACACACATTCAACCACACAGTCATTCATCACACACTCCACCCATACATCGCCCAAACACTCATTTACCACACACACACACACACACCACATACATACAAACATATCTCCCACATATTCACAGAGGGTTTATAAACACAGTCAACACAAGGCTGTCCATTGAAAAAGTTATTTTCTTATTATAAAGCTTTCTGCATAAAGACTGCACAATAAAAAAAATATATAATACAATTCTTAAAACCTTTTTTTCTCTACACAGGAAGAAATTGAACATCTGATTATAATTATGTTAATTACACTCTGAGGGCTTGAAATTGTTCCCTTCTCTTTCTCTTATACATTTTTTCTATGTCAGAGATGTGAGCTCAACATGAGCACTGGTAGCTTCATTTCACACCAGTGTCTGTGTCTCTCTCTCCGTCTCTGGTCTCTCTCCGCCTGCGTCTCTCTCCGTCTCGGTGCGGTAGGGTTAGAGATCTGTAACTTTGTTCTCGAGTGCAGCAGCAATCTGCTGGAGACGCAGACTCAGCTGCTTACTCTGTGCTGCAGGATCCTCTTCTAAAGACATGACGACCTGTGGGCGAGAGAGAGAGAGAGAGAGAGAGAGAGAGAGAGAGTAAGAAACAGAAAGAGAAGGGGAGGCAGAGAGAGAGAGAGGAGGAGGAGGAGGAGGAGGAGTGCAGGAGGGAGAGAAATGAGAGAGATTGTTGGGGAGGGAGGGGAGTCAGAGTCAGACAGATGACAGAGTGGAGTGAAAGGCCAGAGTTATTGCCGACATCTCCTACCCCGCAAACATTCTATTCCAAAAACTTCACTCTGAAAGCCGTTCCTGGTCACAGATAACAAAAACTACATGGAATTGTAATGGTTCTTTTCCCCAGGCCATGTCCCTCATCAATCAGCCGGGTGGGACGAAACTCCACTTCCTCTGCCCTGGAGATTGATCTCATCACTCACCAGATCCTTAAACGCATTGAAGCGTCATCACTCTCCACTGTGCATTACACACTTCTGTTTACTCTACTTTTTCCATTATACACTGGTGATGGCTCCACCGTGTGTCCCACAGGGCACACGTATCTTGTGTTAAATCATTTATTAATATATACATTTTGATGTGTTTTAATGGCCTGACTGTCATACGTATTCTGGAGGTTATAGGCAAAGCCTGAAAAAAAATCTCGGACACTTTCCTGAGATTGTGAGAGATATTTGAAGATAGATAGAGATCAGTGAGATGCTTGTATGAAAGCAAGTCTTGTGTTAGATGTGAAAGTATTAAGGTGGATTCCTAAACTTCAATAAAGTTGACTTGGGAAGCTCGCCGCACAATGTATTTGCCCTAAGCAAAATGTGTGTGTAGTGAGAGAAGTGTGTGTGTGAGTCTGTGTGCGTACGTATGTGCGTATATTTACCTCTTTGTAGTATTTGCTCACATACTGGTACAGCTGATGGAGGGCCACTTGTGTATTCAGTTTGTCTGTGTACGCCTACGGAACACGGAGAGACTCAGCGGTGAGCGTTCAGGGCACCACAGTCAGGTTAAAAGCTAGAGGTGAGCAGGAAGAAGAAGCCACTCTCACCCGAGACACTTCAGTTAAGTGCGTGTTCATGTCCTGATCGCTGACCGGCACCATCTGTCGAATACCTTTGTAGTAACTATGGGATTGGCACAAGCATTTTACCATCAGCAAGGTTTTACAAGGAAACGTTTAAATGCACACTCAGGTGTAGAAGAGGTGACCTGTCACTGAATTCACAGTCAAAACCCAGAGGTGCTCTGTGAGCCTGAAACATCAGGTGAAGTTTATTTTATATGCACCATCAACCATAAAGTGGATCTAAACAAAACAGCTTCTGTCATAATTACCAAAGGCTAATATAATATACTCTGTAATAACAGTGATGATACAGTAAATCTACCCTTTACAGGTGACTAGACTAAGAAGACTTACTCATCCACCATCTTCTTGTATGTGGAGATTTCCTTTGCATAGAGAAGTTTGTTGCTGGGAGAATCCTTCAAGAAAAACAAAAATGGAGTTTGTTCATTAAAAGATGCTTTTGTTGCTGCCTATGGACATTTGCTACTGATCTGGGACCAGCTTTCTCTAGCCTAATTCCGTAGTTAGATATTGAACAGGAACAGTAATACTGGTCATAGATGACTGCCAGTATGGAGAACTTGTGCCTCACCCGGCTGAGTTTGTGCTCGGATTTAGTGCAGGCGTCCATGAATGTCTGAGCGATGACTGATAACGAAGCATCAACCACTTCTGTCACATGGACATCAAAGATGAAATGAGGGTTCTTCAGAATGTTCACCCAGAACCGTAGAGGAAGACTGGAGGGGAGAAATAGTGGAAAGGAAGAGAGAGGACGAGAGACAGAGAGATTGCATAATATAACCTTAGTTCCTGAAGACATATCTAGAGAGGGTCCTTCACCTTGTTAACCCCCTGATAACCAAGAGGCAATATGGCAAATTGTTCAAATAAAGGAAGTTGTGAGTAGATTTAATAACTCAGCTGTACACTGCAGAACTTCTGCCGTCACACACTACACTCTGAACACCCAACCATTCATGACTAGTTTGATTGCACTCCGACTCTAGTAGGAAACATTTTGGAATTCTGACAATGAAAGCAACTCAAACACTCACACACACCCCTACCACACACACACACACACACACACACACATACTGAATAAAGAACTCAACTCACCCTCAAACACTCCCACAACCCCCTACCAGACACACACACACACACACACACACACACACCCAAACACACACACGCACGCACACACGCATGCACACACACGGACACAAACACACACGCACATGCACACACACAAACACACACACACACATGCCGATACACGAATTAAAATACAAGAAAACAAAATCAAAAGAGACTCTAGAACCTTCCACTGTAACAAAGCCAGTGAATCACAAACAGGCCTGAAACAGACACTCCCTGTATTCCATCAAATATTTTAAAGACAAACTAATCAAGATGAATTACTCTGGAATATGGACTTGATACATTCACATGCACTGCCAGAGAACAGGAGCAGAATAAAAGAGTTCATAATAATGGCACAATTTAATTAACCAGGGACGTAATTAGCATGTTTGTAGGGGTGTTTGGCGTGCACATATTTAATAGGAGTGGTCTCTGCTGGTTTAACAAAACAAAACAAGCGTGTGAAGTCGGCAGTCTGATGATACAGCTCATAATCCTCACCCACGTCCCTCTAACAGCCACCAATCTCACCACATGGCAACAGCAGTTCGTCAGCGGGAATAAACAAACACGGAACTGACGTTAATATATGCGTAGAGGTCCCGCGAGAAGACGAGACGAGCCAGAATATGAAAGACTGGGTCATGCTCCGGCAAGAAGCACGACGCCGCATATGCGCTGCACCTCCGCCTCCTCGCGGGTGGTTCGTGCCAACGCGGTAAATTTAGAATGTGGTGTTCCTGGAGCACACGCACGCGTTCACGCGTCACCTGTTGGTCTTCCAGATGTGGATGGTCTCCTCGTCCACGTTGTCGTGTTTTAAGGCCTGCTCATCCAGAAAGTCGAAAAAGTATTTCACGGCAGGCGGCACTATGGTTCCTGAGCAGAGAACGCTGCGGAAGAAGTTGTCCACAAACTGCTGCAGCGTTCCCTGAGAAATCACACGCACACACACAAACACACACACACACACACACACACAAATGCTGAGGAATACAAAACGAGTTATGTCACTCAAGCAAAGGCTGCTTTGTTTCAAATGGATCAGCACAACCCTACAAATGAGTTGTAATTAGAAATGACAAGTTATAATGACATACTGAGCTTACACACACACACACTCAGTCATGCGCACACACACACACACACACACACACACACACACACACACACACACACACACATTCTTGCACAGACTCACACCCGCGCACAAAAAAACCCAGTCTGCATAAATTATGCTAACGCCGGGATTCTCTGGGACCTCGAGCAAAAGTAATGACTGGGGTTCTACGGGCTGAGGGATGGGCAATACACGCACAAATACACAATACACGCACAAATACACAATACACACACAAATACACGCACAAATACACACACAAATACACAATACACACACAAATACACAAATACACACTACACGCACAAATACACAATACACGCACAAATACACACACAAATACACAATACACACACAGAGCAATGGACAGCTGGACATTATGAAGCAGGAAAATGCACACACACCAGGAATGTTCATTATTGGATTATAAAATAGGTATTGAATATCAAACGACACCAAGGTCATAAAACAGGTCAATTTTATACATTTTTAGAGGTGCAGCAGTGCTAATAAAGCAAACATAAAACCATTTTTAGCTTCAGCCGAAACCGAGACTGACATCTCACGTCCATAAAACAATATCAAGACATTGGAAACTTATGACATTTTACTGCCTGATTATCATACAGTGAAAATGGCAGCTCGTCACAACTCTAGCCTACAGAACTCAGCGGCATGCTAATCTTTATACCAGGGCTCTACAACACTCAAGCACTGCTGCACTGAGAATATATTGCTTTGCGGCGAGCGCTATACAGACTGGAGAACACGCTGGAGAACACGCTGGAGAACACGCTGCCCCAGTGAAGGCCCTTCTCTTCTCTTGTTTACTTTGCTGCATTTCCGGCCTTCAGTTAATGCCGCCTAAGGTGAAACAATTTTCCACAGAAGAAACAAACACGCATCGCCCTGCAGTATCTCTGTACAGGGGGTTAACCCTGACCCTAACCCTAACCCGGCCTGTTTGGACCAGCTGAGGTGCCGTCTCTGAGGCGGGCACCGCAAGAATGGCAGGCGCTTCTGAACCATTAAAACATTTTGTTGTAAGCAGTTTTCACACCTGACGGTTTGACATGGGCCCGTTGGCTCGAAGCTCTCTGCTGAAATGGTTTCACACAGAACGCATGTCTTTTAGAAGGGGGGGAGGGGGGAGGAGCCCAGACCCTACCTTGACTGACAGCAAGCGAGTGAGATAGATTTCTGTGATGGCTTTGGTCATAGATTTGTCCTTAATGCTGCCTCTCTTTGACTTCACCTCTTCCAGCTCCTCGGCGGGTCGGACCAGATGGAACACCTTATCATCCTCCAGCAAGGCGTTTCCTGGGAGAGCAGGAGGGAGGGGGGGAGGGGTGGGGAGGGGATTAGACCGACCCCGGGAGCAGGCGTCAGCTCTTCCTCGCCACCCTAGCGATCCGTAGGGCAATTGTGCGCATTCTGGAGCGCGTGCATGCAAACGATGAACAGTGAGGGATTCTGAAAATCCATCCATGTCGCTATGCTCCTAAAAGGACAACGGTTTTGCACTTACTCTCCTCGTGGTTGTCGTGGTTTTGGTCATATGACTGCTGTGTGTGCATAACCTTGGAGAGGACCACCATGGCGTTGTCTCGCACCTGAAAGCCAGGCACAAACCCAAATCTTTACGCGATGCTTCGTTTCATCTCCTTTAGCTCAAACGCTAGGACTCTACACACAGCCGATGGCGCGAGAAAAGCTCCAGGAATGATACTCACATTGTAGTGTGCTAGTGTGTTAAGGCGTCTCCATCTGCCCTCTTTCTGGGAGGTCACATCCAGGTCAGAGAGGGCATGTCCTGTAGACCCAGGGCGCCACTCTGTGGAAAAGGGCAGGAACAGACACTAAAGTGTTACACAAACGTCAATCTCTGACACTGGATTTTAGTCTAAAAGCTAAATATGGTGCATAAGCACAAAAATGTACCATTTCCATTCCAAAGGTACCTTTCCATTTGTACGTCTGATTGGTACATACGCTTTAACATTGTTCTGAATTCATTCATTTATTCTCCTTCACCTGAGTGTACTATGCACTGAAAGATGGGTTTTCAGTGCATAGTACACTGTTCAGTGCAGGCTTCACAGCAACTGTTCCATGTGGTTTGGTGTGAAGCCTGCACTGAACAGCCACATAACACTCAGCATATGTAATCCCCTTCCGTGTCAGGCCACCACGTAGACTCAGGATTAGCTGGGAGGTGACCGACCGCCAACCTCTGAAGAACTGCTGCCCCAAATAGAGAGATTTAGGCACTCCCACTTATCATCTTATAGTACAGACTAGGGGTGGAGTGATTCATATATTCAATCATGCAGTGATTACAGTTTTTGCCAATTCACATGCGGAAGCTGGAGTATGGCATTAAATTGTGCTGGCATTTGTCCTAAATCAGTTTGAAATGGTTTCAAAATCAAATTAATCACACTTTTCATAAACATTCCAAAGTAGGAAAAAAGACTGTTGTATGCTAGACAGAAACAATCCGTCATCATATAGCCAGACAACATCTCCATCTGATTATTTTTTGATTTATTTAGTGCACTTGACATGCTTGGTGCATTTTCTAGTTTTCCCCTCCAGAGGCTGAGATAGCATGAATCAAGAACCTGTTCTGCATTCCTGGCACAAGTTTGAGAGTCAACTACCAACGACTACAAACAGCCCAGCAGCTGAGGAACAGCAAGGCGACCGAGTTGGGAGTCCTGCTGCCTGCCCGCCAAGACCCTCGGCTGTGCCCTTACCGAGAGTGACACTCTCCACTTTAGGCCTCTGTGAGTAGGGCAGGTTTTTGTACACCTGCTCGATGATCTTCTCTTTGACCTGAGAGATGGTGTCACAGTCCAGCACCTTCACCGGTGTGATGTCATGACCCTCGCCCTGGACCAACACCTGTAGGGTCTGGAGCAACAGGTCAAAGGTTATGACCCTAGGCACTAAAGGAATGGAACAGGTGAAGGGAATGTAAGAAAACGGTATCAGCTTCTTTAATGTGTCATTCAACATAACGCACTCCCACAACCCCAAGCCCTCTGTAAACACACCCACACACATGGACGCCCAGGTGCTCTTACCAGCATGCAGTACTCCACGTCGTCGCCCAGCAGGCCTGTGTCATTAAGGGTGTATTTTGCCTTCTTCACCTGTGCGTCCACAGGCCCTTTCTCTATCTGATGTTTTATGGCTCTGAACAGTTTATACAGCGGTTCACCTGCAGAATCCTACAGACACAGCACACTCTGCACAATCAGTCCAGCTGCCTCTAAAGTACATGCACACACACCTCTCTATCTGCCTCTAATGTATGTGCACACACACACACACACGCCTCTCTATCTGCCTCTAATGTATGTGCACACACACACACACACACACACACCTCTCAATCTGCCTCTACTGTATGTGCACACACACACACACACACACACACACACACACACCTCTCTATCTGCCTCTAATGTATGCGC
>JAOXYF010000007.1:8792264-8805158 GCA_028565775.1 Sternarchorhynchus goeldii | reverse complement strand
AAGGAGGACCTGCAGAAACAAAGGAGGACCTGCAGAAGCAAAGGAGGACCTGCAGAAACAAAGGAGGACCTGCAGAATCAAAGGAGGACCTGCAGAAGCAAAGGAGGACCTGCAGAAACAAAGGAGGACCTGCAGAAGCAAAGGAGGACCTGCAGAAACAAAGGAGGACCTGCAGAAACAAAGGAGCAAATTCAATTCCAGCTTCACTCATGCATCACAATTTATGAGCGAACCACAGTTTCATCCATACAGATGTGCGTATTCATCACACACACACACACACACATGCAGAGAGAACACCACCGTCAGTATGAAACGCAGCGGCCCTTAAGGCAGGGCTGGAATGGGGGGGGGGGCAGGGGTAGCCACTCACGGTGTGTTTTCTGCCTTGTGAACAGCTGCTGCACAGTTGTAGAACTCGTAGTCGCGGGCGGCCACCTCCACGCTGCCGTTCACGAAGATCCTCAGTGGTACAGCCACGGAGTCTAGACGGAACAGACGGGCGGAACGGGGGAAAGCTTGTGGGATGCTGACGGTGCGAGTGGGGAGGCCGCACATCCTCCAATACCAGCACACGCTGTAATTATTCAACGCGAGTACTAGACACCATTAACTTTGTACTCTGAACATTTTCATGCATTCTGATACGAGAGGATTACTCAGTGCTAATGCATTCAGTGTGATGAAGTTCTTTAAATGAAGAGCAAAAATGAATGTTGTGAAATTCAGGGCAGTGAGGATGCAGCTGGGCAGCGGGTAAGGGTGGAAGGTGGAGAGTGAGGGTGGATGTGGAGGGTGAGGGTGGATGTGGAAGGTGGAGGGTGGATGTGGAAAGTGGAGGGAGAGGGTGGATGTGGAGGGTGAGGGTGGATGTGGAGGGTGAGGGTTGATGTGGAAGGTGGAGGGTGAGGGAGAATGTGGAGGATTTGGGTGGAAGGGGGTGTACCTTGGTTGGGGGGTGTGGGTGGCAGCAGCTCCGAGGGGGGCAGGTGGCAGCTCACCATGGAGTCGATCATCATGGCTCTGCTACTGTATGTGCCCACCATGCAGCCAATCCTGTCGAAGTCTCTAAGGCTGGGCAGGGATGGAATGTTGATCTCGACCTATAGGGAGACAGCAGGGGTGGGCGGTGGAGGGGGGTGGGTGGTGGTTATGAGCTTCACCTGGACATAATAGGTTGAGCTACAGAGTGTCAAGCACAAAATCTTTTGTACACTCCATGTACAAGGAAAGAAACATGACTTATGTCAGCTGAAAATCCAAAACATACTTTACACAGGGTTCCATTATCGCCCTTTAACAAATGCAAATGTAAAAAAAAGCCTTTGCATAATTTACACAGAACAACATGATAATACAGGAGCACAGAACCAGTGCGTGTCCAGATCAGAAACGCAGCAGCAGTAAGATATGAGCAAGCAAGAGCAAATTCGGGCTATGAGACAGAATTAGCATGCAGTATATTCCTTCTGTACACGCAGCGTGCAGCGGTTATAATGATTGTTAGAGGAAGGTATGAGTGTCGGCGATACCCGTGGTTTCACCTGTTGGGTTTTCTTGCAGCTGAGGCTGGGAGGGTGGAAGGAGACGATTTTAACGCACTGCTGCTTGGGGCTCCACAGCCAGGCGTTCTTCTCCTCGGCCCGAAGGCAATCTGACCTCCTGGTGCACCTACGAGGCAGGGAGAGCGCGGTGACGGTCTGCTGCCACGTGCCACATTTCCCGTTGGGACGCGGTTTGAAAAGCAGAACTACAAAGGCACAGGTATAGCCCACTTTGTTCGAAACGCCTCTTCTACAGGTGGCTTATGGGTGCATTGTACAGTCACAGACCTGCACTGACAGCCACCATCCTAGCTATTCATCAGAGGGCAATTTTTGACAATAGCACCAGTTTTGACCGTGTATTGCTAAGCTGGTGGAGCGTTTTCAACACAGCAGGCCACTCTCGTAGTCATGGCAGCAGGTGAAGCACACTAGCAACAGTTCTTCAGATCCTTCGGTGAGTTGAGAGTGGTCTGACACCCCAGTACAACCAGCCCACTGTAATTCTGCACTACTGATCAAACATAAACTGTGTCCTGCCACAGCAGCAGGACAATATCCAGCTGCACACCCAAAGGTTTGTGTGTAAGGTGGGTGTTTATACTGGAGTGGTAGGTAAGTATATATCTGTAATAATTATGTTAAAAGTGTCTAAATTACAAATTAATTAAAGAAGCACATTATTAACATACCAGTCGCACATGTGGTGTTAATAACATGCTAAACACTAAAAATACAAGAAAATTCAAGTAATAATATAATATAGTTTTGCCTGAAGCAAGTCCAACAATTAACTAAGATAATTTCACTTGACAAATTACTTATACTTAGAAATATATCTACATTTTTATAATAATCTCACAATGAGAAATATTAGATATAGTACCCAAGTTTAAGATGTTTTCACTTGCTAAAGAAATCTTTTTGTTTAGTGTTTAGTTTTTTACAGTGTAAACGGTATCATCATGGTGGAGTGCACAAACATTCTGCTATGGTGCCAGTGTTTTTTTCTCTTAAATGGCTCGGATTGCAGATAGAAACCCTTCGATGTCTGGGTCTTGTACAACCGTCCAGCTACATGTAAGCTTTCAGCTTGTTGTACTGTGTGGTTTCAGCCTGGGTCCCTGCCCGCCCAAACTGCTTGTGTAGATGTTTCTCCATGTGGAATTTGGCTTCATGAGGTTTCAAGAACTTTTAACTTCTTGCGTACATGTGTAATATTTTAGTGATTTAAAACATATTTTGTTATGATGAATTAAAAGTGATCACTGAAATAGGAGCTCTGGGAAATGGCCAATTCTGTACATTACGCATGTTGAGTGTAAAGACTCCTCACCTGCCCTCCAGGACACACCAGCCACAGTATGGATCTCTCTGGGCCACACAGGACTTGCAGTCGGTCTTCTGATGGCACGACTGTACCGGCACCTTTGTAATCTTCATCCCCACAGAAACGTCAAAAGAAGAAGAAGAAGAAGAAGAAGAAAGAAAGAAACCACCCATGAAAACGTTGGTTGACTCCAGCTTTAAGCTGGGCTCCATTTCTGGGACATCATTATGGAGTCGTATACGTTAAATCAATAGAGGCGTGAACAATGTTAGATGTTCAAGCATATTCCTTCAACATCAGCCATTACCCCCCAGGCAGAAAAACGAGCCCTTTCACCAGTACACCCAGCCTTAACGCCATGATGAATGACTTCAGCGCAACACCTTTTTCTCCGTGGTGATGTACAGGTGGCTCTGGGTCTTGTCAAAGAAAAGGTTCTTATTCACACGGCCGCCTGTGGTGTCCCCGGGAACCCTGTTGTACACCTCCGGATTGCTTGACAAATGAACCTGCGCAGTCGGAGAACAATAGCCACAGAGCAGATCACAATTATGCAGTGCAGCATGGGACAAGAGGTATCAGTCATCCGTACCCGCCATGCAAAATCCCACACACGGCGTCCCACACAGCCGAGACACGCCTGCCAAAATGTCACTCCCGAACTAATGGCCTACAAGCTGGTTAATGACCACAAACTCCAGGATCCTTGCTCCAAGATGCCAAAAATAACCAAATGTGCTCTTCATTAGAAGTGCAGGCATCAGAAAGGCTTGGATGAGTGATAAGAAGATGCCAGCTATTCCAATCTAAGCTTCTATTCCCCTATTCTATCTGCCAGAACTCTAGGATTAATGAAGGAGAGAGCTCACGTACATGAGACTTCACATGGCTGAAACCACAGGCTGCATGTGGGCACTGACTCATGATCTAAAAACAAATCTGATGTAACTAGTTGGTGTCTATATTCAAAGAGTACCTGTAGATCTGATTTATGATCAGAATAACCCGAGCCTGCTTATCTAAGCTACTGTGGTCTGCAAAGCAAAGTTGGTCTCTATGCACCAGCTTTGTGTGCAAAACAAACTGTATTCATCAGGTCTACAACAAGGCACAGTCACAATTACAATTCACACATCATCCTGCATGACAGATCCACAGAATTACCACACAGAATGTCAAAAAACTGCCAAAACTGTTTCCCCCCTGTTGCATGGGAGCTAAAGTTAAGCATGAGGCACATTTACAGAAGGTAGAAAAAGCACCACCAGGTACCTCAAGATGTTTTAAACAAAAATAGACTTATTCTGCTTTGCATCCACCTCTGCTGTGCATTAAACTCCATAATTCTTAGTCATAGAAAAGAGCATTTATGTTTACGATGCACTAGTTCTTTGATTTGTTCTTTTGTAAATAGTGCACTTCACCTGTCACACATACTCAGCACTTACTTTGAGCTCTCTGTCACCAACTCGCCTCCTGGAAATCAACCTTCCAGCTGAGTGGACATCCAACCCCTGATCCTGCTAATTAATACTTTCTCTGACTGGCTGGACCAGGTGTTAGGTACAAGCAGGATGTGAACTCAGCATGCAGGCAGGTCTCCAGGAGAAGTGCCTGTTGACCACTGTTTTGGTCAAACCACCATGTGAGGAGCAGTGTTGTTTTTGTGAAGTCTCTAGGAGGTGGTCTTCATTCTACTCTTAAGCATACCTTCAACACCTCTCCGAGGCTGGTCCCCAGGAAGGCTATTGTGTCGTCATTCTCCACGCCGACGGCCACCGCGGTCAGGTGACCTCGACCTTGCCTGGTGAATACCGACTCCGCCTGCAGGGCGAACTCAGGCTTGCTGGCCAACGGAGAACGGAGAAACTCTGCTCCGCACCTGTTCTGGTCCACTATCTCCTTCTGCAACAGAGCAAACAGGGAGGAGCTTTGAGTCTCTGGAGCATCACTGTGAAATCCACTCAAGCCTCGACAGTGGTTAAACCTTTATAGAAATGTCCTTAAATATGTACTTAAAACACAGGATGTGACCATCTCTGGAAATCTACACCCCAGAATTGACATGTGCTCCAACACCAACACAGGACAACTGGCCATAACATACAGACCATTAGTCATACAGGCTTTGAGTTGCAAGGTCAGATGCTAAATCAGGTTTGGAAATGCAACTCTGCAGAGTGGGACAGACCCACAGAGGCATATCTGTCCAGTAAACTAAACAGCATTACTACTAAAGGCATTTCATTGATACTTACACTATGCTGACTACTTACACTATGTCGATTGGTACACGGGTTGTTGGTGCTGGATACGTAAGGGGTGTACACCGCTGTTCGTCCTCCGATCTTCCCATATTCAGTATAGCAGGCATTGAGGATGTCCGCCACCCTCTCATTAAGACGCTTTAAAGGATACATGCAAAGAGCAGAGTCTGTGGTGTTTTCGCCGTCTGGACTGGCCACTACGAACAGCACCTTATCCCAGACCATAATGGTGCCGTACTGTCCAGAGTTCAGCATAACGCGGGCCAGCTCCTTTCCCGGTTCGGTCACATATGCAGCCTGGACTTTGTTGTAGTGCACGCCGTTGGCAGTACAGTTCAGCTGGAGCTCGGTGTAGGAGTAGTAGCCTTCGTCTTGCTCGCACAGGCGCGACACGAAAGAGAAGTTCCTATTGTCTGAGCTGTCCTGCGTGCGGGAGAAAAGGAAGTACACGAAGCCGGAGTCTTTGAAGGCAAAGCGGAACTGGTGCTGGTACTTGGGTACGAACGGAATGGTCTGCACGCCAGAGGCCTCCACGATGTTCTCAAACACCACCCAGTCCTTGTAGTTCTCCAGGATGCGTGTGGTGATGAGCTTGGGGTTGTCCTGGCTCCCGTAGCCCTTGGCGACCAGAAAGACGTCGAATGACTTCTTCTCCGGGGCATCTTTGAACTGGAGCGTTGCCATGACGGCCACGAGCGGCACGTTCTCCTCGATGCTGGCGGCGTACGTACGCTCCCCTTTGCTGTCGCTGTAGTAGATCTGCTTGCTCACGTCACTGAGGTCCAGCAGCGAGCAGATACCTCTGTACACGCTCCCGCACACGATCAGAGACCCGTTGTCCGAGTGCACCAGAAGGAGCTTGTTGATGTTGTCTGTGTCTTTGAGGTCCGCAGACAAGCAGGTGGACACTGGGGGAGTGCAGCTGCGGGCGTCTTTCTTGGGACCCGTCTCTGCTCTGGCCTCCTGCCTGAGGAAGGCGTCCAACTGATATATGACGTTGACGGCACCCAGGTAAACACGGCCGGTGTTAGGGTCCTGCACCACGCTGTTAATGCGCGTCTCCGTAGGGAACTCCAGAACCGACCCCTCAGAAGAGACAGAGGAGACACACACCAGGAACAGGACCATGTGCGTCCAACCAGCCATCTCTGGACATTCATGAGAGAGGAAGAGAGAGAGAAAGAGGAAGAGAGAGAGAGAGAGAGAGAGAGAGAGAGACAGAGAGAGACAGAGAGAGACAGAGAGAGGACATAAGATAAAATAAATAAATGTTTATAGAAGCTAAATACAGACCAGGGTCATGTGATGGCCTTATGAATGTATTTCTATTGGGACTATAAACACTAAAATATTATAAATGACTAGACCTATGGTTGACATTTCCGTGGTTACACTCACTATTAAGTTTGCTTTCAAAAAGGAGTTTTGGATTAAGTACCACATTGAAACTACAAGTAGTTCGAGTTAATAGTTAAGATATCCCAGCAGACTCTTTAGAACTTCAAACTATCTAAGCAGAGCACAAAGTGATGGTCTGCAATCACTTCCCTCCCTCATCTTCCTCTCACTCTCAGAGGACATTTATCTTAGTTTGGTCACAGCTGCTCAAGCACAGCCAATCATCTGTTGCTTATTTCATTACGCTTAAACGACAGCAAGGCAATTTCACTAACGGACGAACTTCGGCACAAACACAAGCCGCAAACAGTCACGCGGGCAGCCACACGACTGACGGGGCAAAGCCGGCGAACTCACGAGAAACGAACAAATCTGCGTTCACACGAGCTTCGGAGGAATCCACAAGTGTCCTCGGCGGTGGAGTCCCAGTCCTTGATATCCCGTCATACAGCTAAACCTTGGGGGCACACTCGTCAAAGAGACAGTTCTGACGAGCCGCTCCACGGCTGAGCGTGGATGACTGTTGGGTTTTGTTAACCTGCCTCCCCCTGCAGCTGCGACCACGTGCACTCCTCATTATCCATTCACCCCCCAAGGCTCGGTTAATTTCAGCTCACACTCTCATTTCCATAAAAGCTCCGGTCCCCTCATTGCCCAACTTCATCTGAGGGCTTTTTTTCCCTCCCCCTTCTGAGCACGAGGCTCATTTATTTTAAATTCCATTTCTTCGGGTAAATGTGTCTGCCCTTTTTAATTCATACCCTCAAACAATTTTAAACAATTTGCGTTTTAGTTGGGATGATACAAACTACCACGTGTTCTTTGTGCTCTCTGTGGCAGTTAAATCCCATGTTTGCTTTCTGCCTGCCCATCCAGGGGTCTGAAGACCTTTCATGTGGTTGGAGCTGTTGTTTAAAGTGATCAGCCCTGCTGCAGTGATCATACCTCAGACTGGCAACAGGCACAAAAACAAAAGCAGGTGCTTTTGTGTTATGGATATCTGCAACACGTTATTTGTAGATACTAATCAGAAAGGAAGGTATGCATGCATGACCTGATCACTGTGAAAAAAGGCAGGCGTTTGCCCAGCTCAAGCCCCTCAACAGCCACTACCTCACACTGCCTTCTGTCTCATCAAATTGCAAAGGAAAACCACTTATTTCTCTATTTATCTTTAACCCTGGGTCAGGAAGGTTGAACTTAACACAGATGGCCAACGCCCTCCGATTCAGGCCCCAGCTGTCTGTGAGGAGATAATAATGATTACCTACTAATCCAAGACGACAGATCTCAGAGTATACAGAGAGCTTGAGTTGCTACGACAGCAACCTTAACTCAATACCAAGCTCCTTGGACACAAAGGAAATAGCTTTCAGATGTATAGATAACTGGTAGGTACTGCACTTGAAAATTACACATGCGTCTTCTGTTACCCAATTACCTCAGACACATCGCTTGTGTTGCTAATGCGAGACAAAAGAACACATGAGCTTTAATACATCAACTCTCTCCCTGTAGACAAGAACAAGAACCATAGGATGGGAATGGGGGAACGTACATTCCAAGCAACTAAATGCCAAAATATAATCAGGGACAGGATGATAATTGGCTGGGGGTTGATTCACAGGGATGTAGGTAATGAAGATGGAACGGATTGCTATTAAGCTTCAGTGAATGAAACAGGACTGGCTCCAGCAGGACTGTAGGACTCTATATTAATTTGTCAAGATTTGCTCACAAAATAATTTAATTTATTTTTTTGTTAAAGACAAACTTGCATAAAACACAGAAAAGAAAGTTTGCGTTAGCCTACTGAAAAATATGTTTTTCCCACCTTTCAAAGTACCTCAACATTTCCTTGTTAAAAAAATGGATTAAAGACAAAAGCCTCTTTATTAAAATATAAATCAAGGAACTCTTCCCTGACAGAAACTCTGGAGAGAGTGTCTTACGATTAGAGTGACAGAAAATTCATCTTTACTCGTGTACTGTACAGAGCATAACTTCAAAGAATCAGTTGCTTATTCATGCAAATCGCTTACTTTGCCCAACAAAATACGCTTCTATACAAATTTCCCTTAGATGTTGGGTTGGAGGTCACTGAATGCTGTGAAGAATGAAAATCCTGAACGTTTCTTCCCCTGGCATGCCTTCACTCCCGGAACACTTTCCTCTCTTTTCATCACTCTTCCACACTCCTAATTCCAGAGACTGGAGCTCACACGCCATCAAAGGCTTCGGGAAAACCAGCGCATCACCGGCACAATGCCACAGGTGTCACACCGGCGCTCCTCACAATCCATTCAGAAAGCAGGAATACTGAGCGGCGAGGTCCTGGTATCCGTGGTGTCATCCACATTTCTTTAGACCGTTCACGCAAAGGTCTATTATATCATTAGAACTCCTGGAAACACACTTCGAAAACGTAGCTGTGAGCTGGGACATTAGCTCCAAGCTAGCGCCATCACAAATTGGTGTCGATAAATACTAATGAAATGAGGCGAATGCTAACGAGCCGGGCACATCTGGAGTGATTCTGCAAGAAAGCCTGGGCTGTTCGATTATAATGGGCCTGGAGAGCATGAGGCACACCTCGAGGAGAAAGAGACAAGACGGAAGGATAGAGGAGAGCCTCAGGGGAAGAGGAGAGACAGGCCAAGCAAAAGAGGGGGAAAAAAGAAAATTTGTATTAATACTAGCAAACTCCAACATTCTCCAACAATAATGAGAGATCAGGCAGACAGGCACAGAGAAAGAGAGAGAGAGAGAGAGAGAGAATGGACAGATTCACTTGTATGTTTATTGCCTGACGAGCTTATCTGGTCTTTTCTACTGCTTTCTCTGAACATTCACTTCTGTGCAGGCGTGAAATGTTGAAAGACTGCATATTTTATTAACAGAACCATTTTTGTCACTCCTGTCCATCACCAGTCTGGACTCTCCATGTGTATGTCCATCCTGTAGAGCTCCACCAGATCATTTTACCAAAGCAAAAAGCCACAGTCCGTAGAGGCCTTCGTATAGGCTGGCCTCAAGGGGAAGGTCTCAGAAGTCCAATCACATATAGACCAGCATGTTTGTATGTGGGTGTGTGAGAGCGTTTGATGGTATCTCTGGAGGCCAGTGTGCCGTCTCTGTGTTTATGGATTTCCCATGAAGAACAGGCAGATTAGGTCGTGCCCTGCAGTCCCGAACAGAGAACGCTCGGAAGTCACGTGGCCTGGACTCGGATCATGAGCAGCTCACGATGGTGCAAGGTCATACACTCAGATGGGAAACGAGCCCACAGGAACCAGGCTCAGCAAACAGCAGCCTCAAAATCCAAGCTTGAACTTTCACACTAAAACGACAACGCTCTGAATTCACCTGAGCATGTTTTCCAGCAGAGGAGGCATGACAAAGCTAAGTTTGCCTATCGGGTTGGTGAAAAGAATGAAGATGATGAAAAATGAGAAGGACACCATTCCATATTCATGAACACACCGAGCAGATCTCCTAGTGAAAACATAATGGATGCTTCTTCCATTGTCTAGTAATGCATTCGGATCCCAATTTCAGCCCTGTAGTTTGCTGTCCTGGTAATGACGGCTGAAGACTTCATATTAGGGCATCACACACACCAACAAAGATGAGGGCTATTCAATTATCTTTAGCCTTAAACCATTGCCCAGAGGATGGCAGGGAAGGCTTGACCCTAATTGGTGAGACAGTCCAGCTCTATCTGATGGATTGTCCTGATCAGTCATGTTTTGGTGGTCTGCTAAACTCTGATAAAGACTGGAGACACGAGATGACAGAGAGGGCGAGCAGAACACAGCAGGAGGGCGGCGGCAAACAATGCTTTCGCCGACCGTGCAAAGAAAATGGCCACTGCGTTATTTGTAGACAATAGAAACGAGAAATTAAACTCGTTAACCATGCTTGGGCGGCCCCCCATCGCTGAGGGGGAGAGGAGGAAAATGGTTTCAGAGGTGCTTTCGAAAAGCTTGTGTGACAACAGCAATCCAATTTCCATATGAACAATTACCCTGCTGTTGGGAATGGCACTTCATTTATTTCAATTTGACTGACTGAGGGGGAGAGGGGCTCGCCAAGGCAACCAAGCCAGCACCGAGAGCCAGAGGGGCAGATGCTACCAATGCTCAGTCCCTGTAGAGGGGCCTCTCATATGAGGGTACTCACCCTATGAAGGACACTTGCAGAGTCCAAGCAACTTGGCTCCACCCTTCTCCTTAGGGCACTAGTACAAACATTACTTCATCCACAGGAAGGAAGGAGGGACGTGACTGCAAGTGTGTTCAGACAGGTGTGTGTATCACACCAGCCCTGTGTGAGTGTGAGGGCACTACTGTGCGATTACTGTCTGCAGCAGCCCCTTGTTTTTAACCCACCCTGGTATCTTTTTATTACTGCTGGAGGTGATAGTCCATGTGACTATTTCTAGTCCTACTGGTCTTTCCAAATTACCACTCTCAGCACCAGCTGTGTACTGAAGCAGAACACACTTGCAGAGATGCACGCGTATGCACGCACACACACACACACACACACACACACACACACACACACACATGCACACATACATATGTGCACACATACAAACACACACGCACACACTCATTTCTGCATGCTGAGATAATCTCTTTTAGCTTGCTAGGCCTCTGCATTCTAGATGAGCTTGCTTTCGACAGGGTATGTGTGTGTGTGTGTGTATATTTCGTTTTGTTTCAGTGTGAATGCCATGCATGGCTACAGCTGGCCCGACAAAACCTGATTACACACTGGGACGGCACACATTCTCCTCTCGCTCGCACTCCTCCTTGCTCCCACCCTGTCCTCTCTCCTCACTGCCTCTCCGAAACACTTCCCTACACACTCCATACAATTAAGAAGTCATGGAAGAAATCTATTACACACCTTATTGGCTTTAATGATTGCGCTCGGCGCTCATAAAGGCCAATGAGCCGTGGAGGAGGTGGGAACCGGCGCCGCTGCTCGTCTTTGCTGCCACAGATTCAAGGGGAATACTGATCCAGTCCTGGAGAGGCGCTGCCTCTGTCTGCGCTTCCTTGTGTCTCGTGCTGCTGCCTCGAGGAGCCAAGAGCAATGGCTTATACCCCCCCCCTGAACGGCAGCTCGCACCTCGGCGGTAGCCCAGAGCTCGGCCCCCTGCGCCCAGCGTGCGAAATGGAGTGCTTCCCACGCTGTGCAAGGGTTCCGAGAGAGCTGGAGAGGGAAGGGAGTCTGGGGTCAAGCTCAGGAGAGCCAAACCCAAGAAGAGAGAAGAGTGGCGGGAAGGGGGGGTGGGGGTGGGGGTGTTGGAGAGCAATCTGTGCATTTTGCCGCTCCGTGCCAGCCACCCCCGTCTCACTGCCACGGCTGTGGTTCGCGTGGTGCCTAATCCTGAGAATGGCCGCGTTCGGAACAGGCTGCCTGATGATAGGAGAGTCGTGAGTGACTAACTGCCAGCATCCAGGTACCTGCTGGGACATACAGAACTCACCCCTGACCGTGTGCTTTGTAGTTAACTTGAGTGTGACCTTGTGTTGTCGTCATAAATCCAAACCTAAATCCAGTCTTTCCTATACAAGCACACATGTACAGGGCTATAATGATCTTTTCACAGTGAGTAATGCATGTTTGGGAAGGCTATGGTCTAGTCAAAGACTTTAACATGGTGAGATTAAGCCAAGTGGACGTTCTTCCACATACATCAGTCTTCGGTGCGGGCGGCCAGAGGCCCCGAATCCCTCAGCTAAGAGGCGTCTGGATAATGGTAAAATAAACACCATTATATGGCTATGATGGCCCTACTCCAGTGCTAAGATAATCCCTGTGGCCCCTGAGAGCTAACGAGGGCCCTACCCAGCAGAGGAGAGAGAGGAAGATAGACAAAGAGAATGAGGGTGGAGAGAAAGAGAGAGAACAGAGCAACAGTGCCTCATGAACAGGGGACATGCTCAACACATACATCCTCTCACAGTTCTGCCAAGAGGGACTGGAAACTAATGAGGCAAGCAGAAACACTGTTCGCTGGCTCAAATGGTTCTCCACTGGGCAGGTGCTTCGCTAGAACTTTAACGTGCATTCAGATGCGCAGCACTCTCTTCCTCTCTCGCTCTCTCATTAAAGCGGTGCAAAACAGGAGAGGCACTCGGGGAGATGGGGAGCTAACAGGTGATTAGGCCCATAGAGACTGGCCTGACCTTTATCCTCCAGATCAACATGCGTGCATCTGCTATTTTTCGCAACAGAGCACAGAGCACGACTGCCATCTGAACGCCAGTCTGCACGAAATGTCACCCGACGTAAACGCGGAGAAAGTCGCCCGCTGTTCCTCTGCTGGCGAGCGGCG
>JAOXYF010000007.1:8770700-8792255 GCA_028565775.1 Sternarchorhynchus goeldii | reverse complement strand
AAACCCCCCCCCCCCCACCCCCATCCCCCTTGGGTCTGCAGAGAGGAGAGCGAGGTCCTTCTCTCAGCACTTCTGGACTCTGGGGTTGTGCTCCTTGCTAACAATAGCACCTCAGACAACAATGGGGTCAGGGGGATGCAGCCATGCTTCTCTTATGCTGCAATCATTGCCCTGTCGTGCGTTTTTGTTGAGGCCAGCAGTTTTTTGTACCACTGCATTTTATCTTCAACGTACCTGGCCCACACGCTTCTCCTGGACAGCTGGATATTAGAGTGGGGCCCACTTGGGCCAGTGTGATAATCCAACCCAAAAAATACTTCGTGATCTGCTCTGTGCTGCTTGCCAACAATCGTCTGCTCGGAGTGACACTTGACACTCGGCTGTGATTTTAGCGACCTCCGTTGGACAGTCGGCCTGCTGAAACCACGAGGTTCCTGCTGTCCACGAGGTTCCTGAAACCACGAGGTTCCTGAAACCACGAGGTTCCTGAAACCACGAGGTTCCTGCTGTCGGCTTCGAGCTCTCATTCCGTTGCCTCCCTCACTCTCTCCATCCGCAGACCCGCAGGCCGATTCGAGCGACTGACTGCCTCTGAAATCAGCAGGGTAATGAGGGAGCTGTCAGTCAGGACGTGCGGGACAGGACCACTCCTGCAGGTTCATTACTGACAGCTGCCGCCCAGGCAGAACCCCCCCCCCCCGCCTGACCCAACCGGCCCACGGGGCCCAGGGCCTAGACACTTACTCCAGATAAACGCTCTGTGATCCATTACCAGTTAGAAGTTCCATTAGGAGGATGAGCGGAGGACACTCAGGCTTCGAGTTGGTATTGTGGTCACATCTGCTGACTGTAATGCTTAAACAATGGACCTTGGCATTAGCGAAACCAGGAGGTATTTTCTATCACCTTCGGACGCCTACCTGTCTGGCTGGGCTCAAGGCCCATTATCCTCACCACCCGCTCGGTGTCCAGACCACCTGCCGGATGGCAAAATGGAAGCTGGTGCCAGTCTGGGGTGAGGAGGTTTTCAGTTTAAGGGAAATTAGCGCCCTCTTAAGATCAAAAACTTCATCTGTCCGATAGACAATTCTGACAAGCAATGGGAGTGTTTCTGATGTTGAATGGCTGAGGTTTTCTGTGGACACTGTAACACACACATAAACACGCACACACACACACACACACACGCATGCATGCACACACGCACAGACACACACACACACACACACACACACACACACACACAAGCACAGACAGACCCCACTTTCTCTGATGACTGTGCTTTCATGTCTAGTGTACAAGGTGATATTTTGTCAGAGCTTAGGCAGGCCTGTGCTGCATCAAAGCTTCTGTTGGCTCTGTTCCTCTCGCATCTCCTGCCCACCACTGGCCGCGCCGCCCGGCTCAGACAGTGGCACAGGATGCCAGTCGCTCTCTCATTCCAGACTCTTTATCTCAGCAGCCTTCTGTCCATATTTACAACCACCACGCACGGCATCATACAGGCCCAGCCCAACCGCATCACACTGCACACACCGGCCCGGATTCAGCACATGTGTAGCTGAACCAGAGACAAGAGGTCAGGCACTGCCCAGCTTCAATCATACCCATTGACGGGTGGTCAGTCACAGTGCCCTAGTTTTACATGCTCGTATACCCCCCCCCCACACACACACACACACAAACACAGTTGCTCATTTACGATTCCGGACAGCAGCCCCGAATGGAAATTGACGATTCAATCCCGGACTGGAGCCCCGGACGGACTTCTTTTACGGAATTGACTCTCGCGCTTCAGCTATCGCCGTCCCGCTTCACCGAGTGGAGCCAATTTCTCTAGCGGCTTCACGAGATGGCCACCTTGGGGAGAGCGGACGAGGGCCACACACCTGAAAGCCCCCCCCCTTTCCTCATAATCACAGACACAGGGAGAGTCGAGGGCCACAAGCAGCAGTTTACCCAACACATCAATCGCAGCCCAGGCTCCTGGACTCCTGAAATGAGAGGCTATGCTAATGTAATCACACTGTGCGTCACTTGCCTCGTTCTGCACATGACCGATTAATACCCAAAGCCTTCTTCACCCCATCATCAATTAGCACGCGGTAGATGTTATTACAAGATGAATGTGTTTTCTATCAGGGCGTAATTGCGGGTAGAGGCTTCAGAGGGAACATCAAGTCATATACGTCGCCAGCACTCAGAGCAAAGCCTGGAGGGACTGCGAGGAACAGTGATTTAGAAGAAGCCGTCCTGGGTGTGTGGCAGCCTCCTGAAGCTAACACAGAGGCTGGAGGCAGACTGTCTACAGCTCAGCACAGACTTATTGGCACTGTTATTAATGTGGCACTGGATTCTGGTTGAATCATATGAGAACAGAGCTTCACACAGGTCAAACAGAGTTTAACTGTCATGCTATCCAGGGGACAGTTTAGAACCAGATGTACCCTACTTCACTAGAGACAGGCAATTGAAATACTATGAGAACTTGTCAGTACTGTGGCTAAATATGGGGGGGGGGGGCATTAAAGAATTAAACTGATTTTGCAGAATACTGTGAAAGATCACACACACAATGCTTATTTTACGCATATAGAAAATATACATTTTTTAAACATCAGTGACACCACATTCTTGTCCTCGGACTTTACGAAGCGATCTACATCTTGCCTCAACAGCGGAGTTTTTTTTTCTTTCAACACTGATCTGATGAATGATTAATAGGGGCCTGGGAGGGATTTAGTGAAATCATTCTTATTATGGGAATTTTTTAGCCGTAAATAAGCTGGTGTCTCACGATGAGGGTGCGTCTTAGGTATGAAACTTTAATGCGCAGCGAGGGGAGACGTGCAGGAAGCTCCGGCGGGGGCTGGAAGAGCTGCGCTAACTCGGCTAAGCGCTTAACCGCGGAAGATCAGACCACGTTAGCAGCTTCACGGGTCTATATAAAAAGACCCCTTTGTAAAAATCTATTTCGCATTTTACGCGCGTATACATCTATACTGTGAACAAGAAGATAAAAATCAAAACGAAGCCTAATAAAGGATCTTTACAGGTGATAAATTCCCTAATCGCTAAATATATTTCCTGCTGCGACGGACTATACTATACCCTTTTAATTATTTCGCCTGAGCCTAATTAGGTTTAACCGAACAACTAGGGGCAAACGCGCAGCCAGTTACGGTGGAACCAAAGCCCACAATCTCAGTCGTCATACGGGCCGCTTTTTATTGGAAGCATGTGCGTACTGATGAGCAACACGGGCTGTCGGACTCTCGCAGCGAAGCGCTTGCCGTACGGTTCGCTGGAGACATGTCAGATACTGTCACAGCGATGACGAGGACGGGAGAAATGGAGCCGACTGTTAACTGACATGGGCAAGGCGGTTTCCTAATTACCATACAGCAGCCGTTTGACGACGGGCTCGATGGTAAGGGCTGTGATGATATCCACCGCGATTCTGTTTCCGCGCTAGGCGCAGACAGCGAGGGGATCAGAAAACATTTCCAGTCTTTTCAAGCTTCTAGGCTGCCTATCAATCTTACTGATATTTTTCACCATCGATGCCGAATGTGACCAAACGGCCCCAAACTGGCACATCGTTGTGCGACACCTCCCAATTACGACGATGAAAAATGGCTGTGGCTCCCAACGCTTCGATCCACAATAACCTATTAATCTCATGACCTATATGTCTGTGGATTTATAGCTCCAGTCCTCTCCATCCTACCAGCCATAAGCATGAATACAGCTCTCATGTACTTATCCAAAAGCTAACACTGTGGCTGAGAATATTGAAATTTTAAAATATATTAATATAACGCTCTTCGTGCAGACCGGCCACAGCGGTGCTGTAAATTAGACTTAAGCACGGAAGTACATTCCTGCATCATCAATCACTTCGATTGTTAAGTGCATCACTGAAGGGCTATCAATAATGCTGCCTTTATGCAACAACTAGCAGCAAGACGATCAGGCGCACCCAGTGAGTGTAAACCCGGCCCCTTTATCTGTGAGAGCGACAACAATGGCTGGAATGGAGTAGTAAATAACAACAAGTACCAGAACAAGCACATTTAAAAAAATAAACAAAAGGGAAGAACACTCCCGACTGGGAGGAAGGTTGTTCACATAAACACAGGACTTCCAGTTGTAAAGCACTTCTCTTCCTGATGAGAGCATCTGCACAGTGGCTGCCTCATTGGCAGGAGACTGTCTGAATGGCAAACAGCTTTTTAAGTGCTGTGTTTGGAGAATAGCATACTCCCCTCCACACACACACACACACACAACCCCTGTGACGACCACATCTGCTCATGTGCTGCGGCTCAAGATGAAGGAACAGTCTTACAAATGCAACCCCAGATTAGTTAAAGTAGCGCGCGATCACATGCTCACGGTCTTGCCGCCGCACCGGTTGCCGCTGTGATGAACACCTCATCTCACCGCGATTACAGAGCGACGGAGAGGGCGTGCAGGAGATGGTGAGCTTATTTCAGCTCCATGGCTGTGAGGAGGCAGAGCAGAAGCTACACGACAGTGGCTCTCGCGTGATTATATTCGAAACCAGGCCCTCTTTCTACAGAGCCGCCGCCAGCCGCTTCTACGGAGAACGACCGCTCTGGAGCCAGCGTGCAACAAGCCTCAACGTTACGGAGATGTGGGGAAGACTGGAGCAGTGGAGCCCTGCAGTCCTCCCCGCCACAGGGTATGTGTGTGGGGGGGGACCGTCTTCCTGTTTATGGTTTCGTCTGGGTTGTGGTGTGGAGAGCAGTGTGGGGGCTTTCCTGTGAGCTCGCCAGGGAGAGGAGATGGGGAGGATAAGAGAGAGAGAGAGAGACAGACACACACAGATGAGCACGTTGAAAACAGGCCTCATCATAATGCCCACATACCGGCTGCAAACACGCATCCTGAAGGAGAGGAAGTTAAAGAGAGGAAAAGTGTGCCAAGGAGAAACATTCCATCAGCAGCGCACGATTCTCAAGTTCGCCTTGATTACCCAGCGTTCTGAACGGCGGGTCACATGGATGGAGATGAGAAGCCGATAGGCCGACAGCGGAGGAACGAGAAGGACGGGGGAGGGGTTAGATTATGCTAGAAAGTTAATCCGAGTAACGACAAACAATAGTTGATTGCATGAAATGCATGACAGGAAGTGGTTTCACATAAAAGAGGGAAAGAAAGGTGTGTTTCTTCTGCCTGGCTGTGGAATATGGAAGCGTGTGTCTCTTGGGAACCTCAGCACACAAAGGAAAAATGAAAATTTGGCAAAGCTCTGGCATTTCCTGTAAGGAATGTAGCTGGAGAAATGAGAATCTATTCTGACCACCTTTGTTATGGATCCTGTTTTAAGCTCCGTTAGACTGAATGAGACCAAATGGCAGAATGGTGTTGGTTACAGTAGGTGAGCAGTTTAAGAAGAAGCTGCCTGTGCACACAAACATACAGAATTAAACTGAGAAACATTGTCCTAAAACTGCATGTACAAAAACTAACTAAACCAATGTGTGATGTGTGTCAAAAAGGCTCAGGGAGAGGGGGCTGTTTGAGGTACAATTCTGAATAAAATTGTGACTTGATTTCACAACTAAAAATAGAAAACCTGGCAGCAAAATCAAAACGTACATAAGTACCAAAAATCCACAATCTCATGCAAATGAATTCCATTTACAAAGCTTCAGTTCGTTTCAGGTTATGCCGTTTATCCTGACGCACAACCGACCAGCGTGCAGTTCTTTGTTTTTGCTACAGATTATAAACCAAAGGCGAAAAGGGCTGACGCCCACGTGGAGAATCACGTCCAGCTTCAGGAATCAGGAGTTTAATCTAGGACATGCGAAACCTACACAACGGTAAAGCTCCCTGTCACAGGCGATGTGTGAGCGGCACGGTCACCTCGCTCCGCCGGAGGTCTGCTGGCTTTGTTTTCAATAACACGGTTAGCCGCTTACATCTGGATTATCACGCGAGAATTTCTGACCGTGGAGACGCTCAAACCACATCACGAATAACTTCACAGTGCAGCTAGACAGCGAACGTTCAGGAGTGTTTGTTCTTACGTAAAGACGCGCATATTCTCATATTGGCCTCTGTTCTCGCACAAACCCAGACGCCCACACACACCAAGACACAAAAAAGCATTACTGTAACAGCAGTTGGTGATATGTACAGCAAATGAAAGGCAACGATACGGTATTCCTACGTAATAACCTCTTCTTAAAATCAGGGCTAGCATTGTTGAGAATTGTAACTTGTACTGCAGAAAGCATTCCAAAGCTGAGCACTGTATGCTTTCATTAGCTCAAAATACTGCAAGATTCAGGTTACTTTTCCCACCATTTAGCAGCGGCACAGACTGGATTATGTTTGCTGACGAGATTAAATCCTCTTAGTGGTGCTTTGTACAGGAGCAGATAGTAGTTGGTCAACAGTGCGGCTGGATGCAGGTGGGGGGATCAGAGCGGAGGCCCTCACCCCCCCGCCTCCACCCTCCCCACCCGAGCCTCCGTACAACGTATGGCCGCTCCCACGATCTGTCCGCGGCCCTGGTGCCTAAGCACCAATTTTCCAGCCGATCTGAGATCAAATCTGAGAGCTGTCGGCTGCGGTCTGCTCCTGATGAAGTAAGGCCTGGCCGGGCCAGGCCGGGCTGGGCCCCGACCCAAACCTGGGCCCCGCCTCTATCCAAGCAAGAAGCTCTCCAGCAGGGCAGAGTAGAGGAAATTCCTTCCTCTGCCTTGGGGCAAATGGCAATGCTAACAAAGCTCTGACAGCCACATCGCTACCGGCGGAGTGTGTGTGTGTGTAAGCAACTGCATGAAAGGAAAACAACAAAACCAAAACGCACGTGTGAGCAAGCTACAGCGAATACAGAGAATGGTGTGTGTACACAGACCCCGAGCAGAGCCGTCGTCTTCAGAGAGAAGCGTACAGGGGGCTCCAGAACACCAGCACCTCAATTTCCTGTCAGAGAGGCCTGGGGACTGTGACCATAGCGGCCATGGCAGGAGATTATGCCAGAAAGTTCCAGCAGCTCGGCTAGACCCACAGGTGGTGTAAACGCAGCAAGAGAGCCTGCAACACAACCCAATTACACCTTCAGCACACCGACGGGATGAAGGTCCAGCGTGTGTGTTAGAAAAGGGAGATCACTGTTACCAGTTCTGGGATGGTGAACAGTTAACTGCTGGTAAGGGATAAGGTTTTAGAACAGGCTAGCACCACTGAAGTGTTTACCCACCAATATATACTTTCAGTCCTTAACTGCAAATCTCCCAAGCTCTGACTCTCAGCAGGGTCTGATGAGTCTGACACTGACACAATGATTTAGTACAGTGGGGATTAGGGAGAGAGAATAGTGTTTATGGACGCAGACGTTTGAAACGCTAATATGAAGTTCCCTGGTAACTTTGAAAACTACAAAGGGTGGTGAGGGTTGTATACAGGGTATATACACAGTGGGATACATATACACTTTTGTGTATATATACAAACACAAACCATATTAATACTGCAATCTGGCCATGAACTTTATATCCGAGAGAGAAAGAAAGAGAAACTAAGAATAGTTGTAAAAAAACCAAACAAAAAACCTCTTCTTTGACCTAATCATTTCAGCCAACGCTTAACTTCACTGGCAGTGGTCCTTCTTTTATTGATCTGTTTGGCAATAGTTCTCCCTGTTGTTCCCCATTGATTGCCTCTAAGCTGAAGCCAGCACAGCTGATCTTCTCTGGAATACCACCTTCCCCAGCGGCGAGGGTTAGTATTTTCACAAATTGCATCTTCACCACCCCCACCCCCACCCCCACCCCCACCCTCCCAGAAGCCGTCATGTTTTTTTTAGGACCAGTATCGATGCTGGTGGCACCACTGCCTCTTTCAGGCTACCTTTCATGGCATCCTCGGGGGCACATTAAAGCCCTATCAGCTTTTCAGAGTGACAGCACCACCCAGCCTCCACTCATTCCTCTCCTCTGGGTTCAACCTTCTCTGTCCCTCGTTGCCTCAGCCCATCCATCTTCGCTCACGATATATTGTACCGTTCCATGAAATTGTTTCATCAGACTTTGCTTTTATCCAGCCAGGCTTGGACTAAGACGCCCGAAAACTCCTATAGAGCTGGGTTGCATCAAAGATGGCAGGTGGCCAGCTTACTCCTCGCCGCAGAGTGGCCATCGTCTGACGGAGGAGGCAACATTTGCCTCTCATCCACCAGCAATCAGTGAAGGCCTAATGCATTCCCGAGCTGCCATGTGCACGTCTGGGCCTGCGGAGGAATGCTGATTTATCTCAAGTGGTGGTTCCATGGTTTCAGAACATGATATTAAAAGAGTGTCCATCTCTAAACCTTATGGTTACCTAAGGAATGTTGAAGTATGAGCGATGGAGATGAGAACTGTATCTTACTATAATCTGTATCTTACTATAATCTGTATTTTACTATAATCTGTATTTTACTATAATCTGCCTCCTCTAAACAGGCAAAAAAGCCATAAGACTAATGGCTTTAGGAGAGAAAGCACTTCAGTTCTAACCCACATGTAAAAGACCACAGCAACAGTAAACATTTATGTACAGCAGAAACCTTGTTCATCAAATTCCTCTGGTTGCGTTAAAGAAAAAGCAACTATTCAAAACAGGACAAATGTTTTCCATTCCTGTTCTACGTGGAACGGTAGATAAGGGATGAGGGATGGTGAGGGATGAGGGGGGGGCTTTGTAAGATTTCTCACCTGGAACCTTCTGGTTTAAGTGAAAGTTTTACACAACAATAATTCTATTTACAAAGCAAAATCTCAAATGAAAGAAGTTTCTTGACAGTTTCTTGGAACCTCAGCAGGAAAATTCTGAAAAAGTGCTGAAAAACTGGTGAGCGTTTCCTTGGATTAAGCTCTTTCGCAAAAAGGGATTCTTTATGAGGGATTATTTCACAGTAAGGGATGCAACATGGTATTATCACCAAGTGGAAAGTCAGCTCTGCCAACCTGAGTGTGTGGCTCAACCAGCAGCCATCAAGTCCACCTCGAGGCCCTTTTACAACCACTTGAGTTACTGACGAATAAAATATCCCTTTTAGTCTGGATAATATAGGCTCAGAGACTTATGAGGTGTTGGGAGGGAGTTTTAGACACATCAGTTTGACTCAGACAGCACTTTCTGCCCAGCTACCACATAAAGGACTGAAAAGATCCAAGAGCAACTGGCATTAACCACTAGAATAATGCTCCCCTTGTCTCATTGTCCCTCAACTACTCTGTCCCTACTCCTCCTTTGCATCCAATTCTTCCCTTCGTATTCCCTCTCACAAGTATCCTGTCTCTTGCTGGAGAGAGGTATTTAATTGGAAAGGTCTACAATGCTGTGTGTGTGAAAGAGAGAGAGAGAGAGAGAGAGAGAGAGAAGGCTGGGAAGAGAGTGAGCTGGACTCTGAACTGATCAGAGCGCTTTGATCAACCAGGATTAGAGCAGGCATCTCCAGAACCTTCCCTTTGAATCCCCTTACTACTCTTCAAAGCCACCCAGCTCATGCAGAAGTACCATCTCCAGCAAAGTCATACAGCTTCACGACATCTCCTCCAAAGCGCTGGAGTGCAGGAAAGTCAATGAACTTCTGCCTCATTGCAGGAACATACTTTCTTTTATTCTGGGCAACTGAAAGGATGTTGATAAACTGTTTTAGGCAACACTTTGCAGTCAATGGTAGAAGGAACCTTTCTAAATCTGTATCCAACAACACACACCTCACACCAACAGATGGGCCACAAGCCAGATATGATGCTCTGAAATAGTGCAAGTTGTATGGAGCTGGCACCTTTCCAAGCACTACTGACCAAATTTTAACACCCCCACACCCATAAAAGAAACTGAGCCACTGAGCCAGAGAGTAGGACTGTTGAGGGAACAGGCTGGATCCCAGTGTGAGGAGAAAGATCTGCCATTACAATCAGGGCAGCTGGATGAATAGCTGCTCCAGCTAACGACTTTTGAAGAGAGATCACACAGAGAAGTGTGTGTATGGGGGGGGGGAGAGAAAGAGAGAGAGCTCACACAGAGAGGTGTGTGTGGGGGGGGGGGGAGAGCTCACACAGAGAGGTGGATGTTAGAAAATTGACTGTAGAGTAGGGCTGGACTGTTCTTCCACAGCCATTAACTGCTGAGAGCCAACATCATGGGCAGACAAACAGCACTTGTGTTCTCCTGAAATGTCAAAATTACCCAGACACTTTTAGGTAATGCATGTGTGTGAGGCCACCTGTGCAATCACATATGTGGGTGTCCACGTTACTGAGAAGGAAAGCATGTGTGTGTGCATGTGTGTTTGTCTGCATGTGCGTTTGTGTCTTTGTGTGTGTACGTCTACACTGCCAGACATTGTCTCTCCCTCACCTGTCCCTCTGGGACAGCTCCGGTTTGGCAAAAAAACAGAGAATGAGGACTGAGGAGGTCCCTGGTAACCTTGTATCTACTCCAGCACATGTAAATGAGGTGTCACTTTGCCCTCGGGCTACGATAAGCCCACAACATAACGGCAGTATAGTCCGAGTGTGTGGACGCATGTACACGTGAGTGTGTGGATGGGTGCGCACGTGAACGTGACCCTCCCTGTGGCGTGGCATTCAGCAGGCTGCGCACGTTTTCCCAGCTGAGCGCCAGCACTAACATGGCGACATGGCCGTGATGAATAGAGAGAGAAAGAGAGAGAGAGGGAGAGAGAGGGGGAGAGAGAGAGAGAGAGAGAGAGAGAGGGAGAGAGAGAGAGACAGAGGGATTGCGAGAGTGAGCAAGGGTGAGTACAAGAGAGGATAGACACTGCCAGACAGCCCCCCCACCCGCCTCCACCAGTCCCACTGGGCCCTCTCTGGTTTGCCCCAGGCTGACGAGCAGGAACACACCCACCCGAGCCAGTGCTCCCAGTGCACCAGCACATCCAGGCACTGCCAAGAAGCAGGGGTGGGGCGTGGGGGGGTTGTGGCTGTTCAATTTCCAAAATAAGTCATGGAGAGGCACTGCTGTATAGAGGGAGAGGGGAGGGAGGGGGGGTTGAGTGGGGAAGGGGGCAGCTTTGGAATTGCTCCATGACACTTAAGACAAGCCAGGAAATGAGGAAAGCCAAGAACTGTGAGGCCTCCAAGCCCGTACTGGGCCTCCGTAATCCCTCTCCCAGCCCACACACTCCTCTCCCTGCCACACACTTCCGGCTGCTACAATTAATGCCCACTTTCCATATTGTTTTTTATACAATTGGAATGATTCATTATGTCTGTTGAGCGTCTCTTGATGGGAGTCTCCTGTTTGCCTGAGCGCACACATACACACACACACACACACACACACACAGACGTCTCCCCGGCAACGGGAAAGGGAGGAAGCTTTTTCCTTCTCCAGAATCCCAAAGTGATTTTGGATCTAGATGCTTAACTCCAGTCTACACTTGCTACGTTTGCGTAGAACACTCCACCCCTGTGGAGAAAACGAGCTCTCATCACAATGACCTGATGAATTCAAGCCACTTTCCCAAATGACACATGCAAAATGGTGTTTAAAAAGGTTCCAGCGCACAGTGCCAGTCAGTATAATTGAAGAGAACCTTCTGTAACCTTACGATGCTGGTCCTGGTCATCCAGGAACAGAAGCCACATCTGACCTGACCAAAAACGTCAAAGGGCTACAGATTCTCCTATGCATTTATCCGATTGGCCTTTTTAAATGGGCTGTATGGAAGATTTTAGTCAAGTAACTGGGCTCCTGTTACAGTACTCAACTCTAGTAAACTCTAGTAAGTGCCTTTTGGAGACGCCTTAATCACTAGCTGCTATTTATTTTGGCATTTGTAACAAAGTACACAACCAAATCATTGCTTTATTGAGAGTTGGACAAGCAATGACATTTCAACAGCCCTAATTAAAAACCGTTTTATCTGTTTATTTGCTAAGGCAATGCAGGTCAGTTAATGTGGCTCATTACTAGTGAAGAGGGCTTGTAATGATCTTTCCATATAATTAAAATTCAAAAATGTATCTTCTAAAATGTTTGTAAACGAATGGAATCTCAGAGCCTGACTACAGATACGTGACTCTGGAAATAAGGAAACGTGTGACACGAGCTTTTCTTCATCACCTCTTTTCCACAGTTCCTTTCGTCACTTTGACACCTTCTCCCCAACACCTCCAAAACACGTGTGATCACATGGTGCGCCGTGTGCCGATCCACACGTTCAGCTCGGCCTGCTGCCCGCACACCTTTCCCGCGCTCGCTCACACGCGCTTATTGAAATGAACCCACACCGTTGTCTTCGTTTCAGTCCAGGACTAGATAAGGAGCCTCCGGCGATGTTCTTAATGGCTTCCTGGTGTCACGTCAACAGCGGAGGCCCGGCTGGGCTCAAGGCCGCCCCAAACACAGCGTCATTGTAATGAATAAATCATAATGATGTGAAGTTATCATCCACTGCGGTGGCTTCACATTTGATAGAACAACGAAAATAAAGAAAGAATCGGAGATTGAACCCAGCAGGGTTGAAAGCACAACACGTCTCACGTCTCGCCTGAAAGCTGCTGTGATTTTGCGATGCGAAATATTTCGAGGGTGAAAGGCCCGTGGTACGTGGTGAACCCTTCAGCAGCGCGTTATCCACGGGCTAAATCCAAGGAAACGCAGCCGCACTAAACATTTTAGCGATGACATGGGGGTGGGGGTGGGGGTGGGGATTAATGCATTGCTACAGCATTTTGCTGAGCTGAGATAGAGCTTGCGATTGTCATAGTCTAATTCCACACTACACCCTCTGCCAACCTCCAAACCCCTCAGCCCAGATCCAGGGATAAAACAGCTTCCTCTGCCTATGCGGCTAAAACATTTTAGTATTAAGGCTAGAAAGGGGAGTGGCATGTATTAAGGCTAGAAAGGGGAGTGGCTTGTAGCTTCTTGCAATTGCAATGAATTACAGGCAGCTTGTAAAGCCCAGCAAGAGGGATGGGAAGAAAGAGAAAGAGAATGAGAGAGAGACAGAGAGAGAGAGAGATGGCTTTACAAATGTCTGCACATAGATATCATACAATTACACCATGAAGACGGGGACACAATATAATGTTACCCCATTTCTGATATTACAGCTGACCTTCCATAATCGTAGTGAAAGACTGCAGTTTTGTGGAGGTTTGATAGTGGAGTCCTTCACTGAGACCAGTTCCCAGTAAAAATGTACAGACGCATGCATAGTATCGCCATGCTACTACGCATACACAAAATCTCTCTCTCACACACGCACACACACACACGAGAGAGAGAAAGAAAGAGAGAGAGGAAGAGAGAGAGGGGGAGAGAGAGAGAGATAGTAAAGCTCATAGTACTGACCGCTCTTGGTAAACTTTTTAATTCACTTCCTTCCATTCTGCCGCCACCCCACATCTCATGTGTACACACACACACACACACACACACACACACACACACACACACACACACACACACTTTTGTGGGTAAGAACACGCTATGCACAAAGCCAAAAAGTAGCCTTATGCATGGTAAACACTGATACCATGACAACACACTATAAAATATTCCAAAATAGTCCAAAATATTCTTACGGAACATCCGAAATGACACAATTCAACATTTAATGATCATTCAACATTAAATGCACAACTTACTCCATATCTGTCCTGTCCAGGCAATATGCTAATATTCAATATCAAAGCAGAAGCAATAAGAGAAAATAAATCACTTTCTTAGCTAAACAAGGTTCTTTCTCACCTTCCTCCTTGTAAGGTAATTTAGTGTTAGTGTGTGTGTGTGTGTGGTTATTTGAGGAAAAGGATTGTTGTTAGTTTTATATTTACAAAAGGTGAAAATCTGTGGATGGTTTCCTGGACTTGTGGGTGGACTGGTGCACGGGCTCCAGAGCTACTGACTGATTCATACGGAATCTAGGGATCTAATTTTTACAACTGCAGTGATGCATCTAGTCGTTGAGCTCCCTTGGTTCTTGTAGTCACAGGCTCCTGGACACTGGGCTGGACAGTATTTCATCCTTGTCATGCACATTCATTCATTCATTCATTCATTATCAATTATTACAAAATGTAAAAATATCACGTGAACACTAGCTGATTTTCTCTTTCTCTCTCTCTCTCTCTCTCTCTCTCTATCTCTCACAAACACACACACTCAGTGGGTCCGTGGAGCTGGTGCTGTCAGTGTGAGGCTGAGACCAGCTGTACTGTGACATGTATGAAAATACCAGCAGCCACTCTTGCTGTGCTCTGGGGCACCTCTGTCACCCCCGGTCCCTCTAGTCACGCGTTCCACTCCCGCCACTCCTCTCTCCCTCACTCTCCCTCACTCTCTCTCCCTCACTCTCCCTCTCTCTCCCTCTCTCTCCCTCTCTCTCCCTCTCTCTCCCTCACTCTCCCTCTCTCTCCTTCTCTTTCTTTCTCCTCACTCCCTCTCCCCTTCCCCATATGAGCTGAGTGCAGATCACCAGTACTGGCAGGCCCTCACAGGACTGTGTGTGAGCCTCTAAACGACAGTGTCAGGTTTAATTGTACTGGAGTCTATTCTTCCAGCAGTGAGCAGGTCTTTTTCTCCTACCTCCAATCTGCATGCAGACAGAATGTACTCTTGAATGATAGATACATAGATAGATAGATAAAGAGAAAGAGAGAGAGAGATGGCTTTACAAATCGCAATGTCTGCACATAGATATCATACAATTACACCATGAAGACGGGGACACAATATAATGTTACCCCATTTCTGATATTACAGTTGACCTTCCATAATCGTAGTGAAAGACTGCAGTTTTGTGGAGGTTTGATAGTGGAGTGAAATACAGAGGAAGCTCTGGCGCCAAGTCGTGGTTCTTGGATGTGTGTAGCGGAGCTGCAGTTGGTCAAACAGCCTCCATCTGTCCCTCAAGGAACCTGGAGGAACTGCACCCAGTGCTCCAGAGGCATCAGAGGTGTTCACTTCATAGCCCTCCTACCCACCTCCTTCATCCAGTCAGGTGTGATGAACTGTTCAGTTAGTGACCCCAGACTACCAAACCCATGACTGGATCATTGGTCCAGATAGAAATACGTGTGTATGTGTGCAAGCATGTAGACTTGAGCAAATACTGGGGAATTTGAACATGTAGACGTGATCAAATACTGAGGGTTTTGAACATGTAGACGTGAGCAAATACTGAGGGTTTTGAACATTTCTGAATGTAAAGCCACTCGTGCTGGTCGCTCCCAAAACACAAGGCTTTTCTTTCCTTGCCAGTCATAAGCAGATGTGCCCAGACTTGCTGGATGAGTCTATCGTTCTCTTCCACACACACACACACTTTTCTGAAGAGCTTGACATGTGTGAATCCATGTGCACATGCACACATGAGCACACACTCAGCTGTAATCTTCACATTAACTTTCAGAGACATATGTCTGCTTGTTTTTTTCTCCATGTTCATAATCTGAGCACCACAAACCCTGACTCTCTCTCCCCCTCCCACCCCACATGGACCCCCTGGTCCGAGCGAACAACCGTATTCAAACCGACTGAGATATTATGCTACAGAAATGCTTCCAATTAAAGCTTTGGACTTTTTGACATGAGGTCATTTCCACGCGCTGGTAGAGAATTTCGGGTGGATTCAACAGAGATCCGATATGCATGAAGAGAGTTTCCTGCTCACACACAGCAGGACTTACAAACAGCTCCCAGCTATGGTCTTGGGCAGGCTTGGAAATACAGCAGTGGTGTTCATGGCTTGGTAGCATTACCCCATACATGTACGGGTACACCGAAGGACTTCCAATGGTTCCAACACTCGGCAAAGAGTGTAACACTGATGCACAGATGAATGGCATGTACACCAAAATATTCCCATGTTATCTGCTCTGATTAACCGCCTAATGGTACTGCTAGATAACCAATCTCTGTCATCTCTCTCTCTCTCTCATTCACACACACACACACACACACACACACACACAAACACACACACACACACACACACACACACTCTCTTCCTCTCTCTCATTCACACACACACACACACACCCAGTTCTTTGTCTCTCTCAGCCACACATAGCTTTGTGATGGCTGTGGCAGTGATCTGAAGTACTGCAGCTGTAGGTGCACAACACATTTAAAATGTTCCCCCTGCTTACCAAAGAAGTGATCCCCGGGAAGTTATTAAGCATTTTCTCCACAGCCTGGCCTTGGGGATATGGAGAAAGCTTATCATGAGACGCAGCACTCCTACAGCAGAACTTAACACCCATTAGTATGTTCTATTATTCACTCATCCTCATATCACTCAGTGGAGAGTAAATTGCAGGTTAGCAGTGAATAGAGCCCTATCCAAACAACACTGTTCTTGTACAGGCTCGCCTTGGGGGGGCAGGGGGGGGGGCAGCTCTGGACCTGCCTCACATCCACAAGGGGAGGATGCCTCACGTTTCCCACGTACCGAGACGTTTTCGTGCACAGCCACGTCAGCCCGTCCCAGTCGAGCTCTGCCTCATGTTTTACGGTGTCTGGTGAAGTCGCATTTTTTTGTAGCCCGTTATGAATAGCAATTACAAGCTCGTATCGTGGCGCGGCCGGTATCGACCGTAGAAGGACGTGGACTGGGTCTCGTGCGCCCTCTGCATAGCAGGGTAGGCTGAACACATTAATAGCTTCCCAGCCAGATGTTAAAAGTCGGTTAATGCCTAATCTCTGTGGAGCAGAGCAACGTGAGGGGAGATCAGCAGGCAGACAGGAAACAGATAGCAGAGGAGATGGGCGCACAGGGGGAAGTGGGGAGAGAGGAGAGGAGAGGAGAGGAGAGGAGCAACGGGGCTGCATGCCAGGGGCGTCTCCCTGCCTGCTGTCCTGCTGTAACTGACTGAGGTCGACGGTGGGATCAATAGATCATTAGACAATCCTCACACTGCCCAGAACAAACACACAGATTACAGACGGGATGAGACCCACATCAACTGACAATGAGGAAACGTGTGTGTGTGTGTGTGTGTGTGTGTGTAGTGTGCTGATGGGTGTGGTGAGAGTTGCCTCTTGGCAACATCATGATGGCAGGAGTTCAAACACGCATGTGCAAGCTCACACACACACACACACACGCTGCTAGATCCTGGCTTTGTGTGCAGGGTGTGCCTCAGGAGAAGCAGATTGTGTTATGATGGGGTTGGGTGGGGTGTGTGTGTGTGTGTGCACTGTGTGTCAAAGGTCCCTCCTGAGTGTGGCATGTGGTTGTTGTGCATGAAGAGGTTCTATTGTGTTCAAAGCACAACATTATGTTACATAAACAACATGTGACCATAGTAACAAAAAATATAAACATGTGACCATAGTACCAAAAAATATAAACAACATGTGACCATAGTACCAAAAATATAAACAACATGTGACCATAGTACCAAAAATATATAACCATGTGACCATAGTACCAAAAAATATATAAACATGTGACCATAGTACCAAAAAATATAAACATGTGACCATAGTACCAAAAAACCCCCAACCAAGCAAAAAAAAAAACAAATCCACAAATGAAGCCTTGAGCTTTAATCAGACATTTTAACAATCATTTGTTGATTTCATATCAGTTCCCAGCATCACACAAGGCATTTCATCCAAGAGACTCAGCGTGTGCAGTAGGAGAAGCATCATTAAAGCTGGATGTGATGGAAGCCAACGTTCGCCTTAGCCCTGGCTGCAACTGCACAAACGCACAGCATGGCAAGCACCTCATTAACATCAATTCAACATTTCTGGAGATGTTAAATGAACACCTCTCTCCGTCTCTCTCTCTCCTCCCTGTTCATTCAGCCACCCTTGCCTCTGCCGGAGACGACGGCGGACACCTGTGGACTGCTAAAGACTCCAGCGTCTCCCTGAGCCACAGCCGGGTTCGTCATACCCACAGTCACCTGTACTCGCACCTCGCTCAGTCATACGATCAGCACCATCACGACAGTCATACAACTGACCCGCCAATACCATTTATAAAAAAACCGCAGCATCTTATAATTGCAAATTGTTAAAGAAATAATCCAGTGTTATTGTTATCCAGTGTTGGTTTTAGAGTTACAAACCGAGCTAGAAATTACTTTCCAAAGTCTTCAACACTGCATAATTTCACCTTTGTCTGTAACTAAGCATTAGGATATTAATATTATATACACACACACACACACACACACACACACACACACAGAGACATAATCAGGTGCTCAACTCATTAGCATATTTATAAGCACATAGAGGTTAACTCTGCCCAGCAGTGATACGAACAGAGTGATTAGAGCCACTTCTGGAGAGCAAGCACAGGCTATAAATATCAGTAGATGGGCTGAAATGGATGTAGGTAAGAAACTACAGGTCCCACAGTGTATTGCTTTAACTACACTGAGGTTGGATTTGGTGTTGTACTCTGAGAGTAAGCGGATCATTTATTTCATAGAGCGGAATTTGGTTTTTAGGAGGCTGGAAGCTAGAGGAGAGCTGTGAATGACTGATCTGAAGGAGCTGAACAGGTGTCTCAGAGGCTGTGGATGAGGAGAACACGGCCTACTTTGGGAGATGCACGAGTGGATTTGTGCGTCACGCCATTGTCGTGTCTAATATGGTAGATCCAGATGGAACCGGTGGCACTGAGCTGGTGGGGCTGGATGGGGCCTTACTCAGCAGGTTTTGTGGTTGATTTAAAAGCGAGTTTACATATGTTTGTATACATGTATGTATGTATGTATATATGCAATAGAAAGAGATTATATATATATGTAATAGACAGAGATAAATTCAATTATTCTTGCTGCTTGCAGGGCCGCTCTTTTGCTTGGAGATGTCAGAAACATGTGGCTAAATGGTTATCCCTAAAAATAGAACCAACTTGCTCACAGCACGTGCCTGCTAGAGCATTAAGCAGAAATCATGCGAGTGAGTGGACAGACGATCCCCGCAGGCGTCTCGTCTCTCGTCTGAGGTCCCGCATCGCTTCGCCTCGCCCCAGGAGTGCGTGCGGCGTCCTCCGGAGGAACCCAAGGGGGGCAGCCGGCGCGTGATGAACGCTGCCCCAGCGGACATCTGTTTGCACAGGTGTGTTCGTCTGGCTTGATTAGGACGGCCGATAGGTGTGTGTGTGTGTGTGTGTGTGTGTGTGTAGGCAGTAGCTTTTGCTGGCCTCTGGAGTACACCACCGTAGTGACGGGAGACAGGAGGACAGAGCAGAGCAGCTGTGCTATACAGGCAGATGATGGTGAGATGGTTACAGAAGATGGAGTTAGACAATACTATTAGTTTAGCTTGTGAGCATGTGGGGGCAGGAATTTCACAAATAAAGCACAAGACAGACAATAAGACAAAAATAAAAAGATGGAATCAGAACAGACAAAGCAGAGAGTGATTCTTCTTACAATAGAAGTAATTGCTGCACTTTGATGTCTTAAGAACTATTTTTACTATTTTTAGATTACAGGCTGGATGTACATTATGTGATTGGTTTTGTTTTTTTTTATTTGCCCCGAGTGTGATGATAAGACTGCATATGAGAAGCTTTGAGCAGAACAGCCTCTCTCCGAGTAGAGCAGCCTCAAAGCCAACCAACACCAACATTATCCAACATTCCCATTTCCACCTCAGCCAAACGTGCATGTTTTAATCAGGCGTACACATCATATGTAAGGGCTCTGTGTAAAAGCCTCTATCCATGCTAGGAGCTTCGCTTGCCCCCTGAAAGGAGACCGGAAACAGGTGGGTTGAAGTTCTGGCAGCCGCTCTCTACCCAAATGCACAATAAGAAAGTGCTCCCATGGCAACAAGACAAGACCGCGTTCCTCAGCCATCCACCAGTCCACTTCATGCTCTAATGTAAAATGACAAGTTGCCGGAATTAATTTGAGTGTCGGATTGAAGAAGGAAAATAAAGGTCCAGAAAATTAAATACGAATAAAAGAAAGTGCCCTCCCTCCCTCCCAATCTTTCTTTTAAACTCAAACCTCATTTAACACACTGTTGCAGGCATGGTGAAACGTACATGTTATTAGGAGACCTTCCAGCTCCTTCACAAGCAGCCCTCAGCGTGGGGCAAGGCTGTGCAGCTCCTCACACCTCCGAATGAGGCGTGGGGGGGAGGAGAGGCTGAGAGAGCGAGAGATGAGCGGAGAGAGGGAGAGAGAGAGTGACCAGGAACAAGACTGAGATCTGCGGCTTGCGAAGAGAGGGGAGGAAGTCTTATATAAAAGGATCTCCACGGTGAAGATGACACGTCACTGGAGCTGCTGACAGCTGAGCAGGGGAGCTCTGCTGTGTTTGTGGGCAATATCACCCACGAATGGCAGCTGCCATGAACAGCACAAAGACCAGCAAGCCACCATCGCTTTGGAAAAGGAAAGGACAAACCTTCAAACATGAGACCCTGACCACCCTAAAAAGCCTGACATCTTTTTAAAAAGAGAGAATCAGAACATTCAGCCTCCAGCCTAAATATGGTTCTTGGCGACCGTGAGAACCAATGCGAGCTGACCTCAGAGCAGCGGACCAAAGCAACCTCTGCCAACAGCAGTTTTAACTGCTGGGAGAAACAGCAGAGCTGTTTGAGGTGGTGCTAGTGGAGGAGGATGTCCAGGCTCAGGTTTTGTTCCGTCTGCAGACATGTTGATGCTGCGTGTTCCAGATCTGAATTCCTTTCTCGACGCTCGAGGGAACAAAAGCCACGGCAAGATGTGGATCTTGGAATTCGACCAGGGTCGCAGTCCAAGTCAAAGCCAGCGTGTTTTCCTCTTAGACAACGTCTCAAACCTAAATAGGGATGTCTGACTAGGACTGTTCAGGAACGCAGCACAGTGACCTGCGCAGAATAAACCCAGCTTCCTAAAAGGACAAGCATCTTAAAAGAAAATGAGATCTGGGCTTGTTTTTCTCTTCGACAGAGAAGGGTTTGTGTCCTAGCTGCTAGTGCCAGTGACTCACCTCTGGGCACATTCATGCAAACATACACACAATATTTCAAATTTTTTCCTCTCACTGTCTATTTGTCTCACACACAAAACACATGCAAGTCTTATTAGGATTCATGAACTATAATAAGAGTATCTGGATAGTGTAGTGATACACAGCATCTTTCTAACCCCGAGGAAGTGTTAGGTAGGGTGGGGTGAGGTATAGAGGGCTGAACGGGGAGGGGTGGGGGGGTTCCAGTGAGGAGGAACACCTACCAAAGGCGGGTAGTCCTCCACACAGTCAGAGCTGCAGGAAGTCCCTGCACATCTATAATGTGATTTTATCCAAGTCGCATTCTATGGCTGCATTGTGGATTGTGCAACCCGAAATCTCCAAGCCGCTGTGAAGTTCTAAGTGCATCATGGGAAAGGCGCATACCTGAAGATGAGGCACTGTCATGCACACACACCCAGCGCTGTGATGCTCGTCTCTAAAAGCCTGTGTGTAAGGCACACCCCCACACCAAAAGGACAGAGGTGACAGGATACACACACACACACACACACACACACACACACACACACACACACACACACACACACACACACACACACACAC
>JAOXYF010000007.1:8754319-8768287 GCA_028565775.1 Sternarchorhynchus goeldii | reverse complement strand
ATAAAGCATATACCACCATTACAAATAAAGCATATACCACCATTACAAATAAAGCATATACCACCATTACATAAAGCATATACCACCATTACATAAAGCATATACCACCATTACAAATAGGGGATCAAAGAGCACGATTTCGGACGCAGCCCAGTAACACCACAGGTCAGGGTGACCTGCGACTCAACCAGCAATCCCCCTGATGATGGTGCAAGCACTTAGACAGGGGCCCTCAGGGGCCCTCAGGAGGCCCCCTCCCCCATTCTGATGTTTGATATGAACATGAACCTGTGTCTGCTGACCTGTGTCTGCATACGCGCTGTGCTTTTCTACCATTGCCATGACCGGCTGATTAATGATAGATAATTAAATAAACAACCAGATGTACATATGGACATTCAGAATAATATAAATGACCAGGAGTGTGTGTGTGTGTGTGTGTGTGTGTATGTGAAGGTGTGCATATTCTATTCCAGTGCATGTTATTCAGGCTTGAGGATGAATCCTGATGGGGGTCTACAAATAAGTCAATTAAGTAACCAAGCTATAACTGTAGGCTTCCAGGAGCCAATCAGGTGACGATTATTTAGGAGATGCCGCCCCATTAGAGTGATACCTGTAGCACAGTGAATATTACTTTATGTGCACAAGCTCTTAGTTAAACCAGACGACCCTCTGACATAACATGATCAGAAGAGGTTTTCACTGCTTTATAAAAGAGGCATTAGACAAATAACACTGAATGCTGGATAAATAAATGAGCCCTAAGGAGATATTTGTGGTTTATAGTGGTGAGACTCTAATAATGAAAACCAGGATCAAGTAAACCAGAGGGCACCATAACATTTTATTGTGCAGACAACAAGGGCAACAATCATAGATGAGGAATTCATGGATTTTACTAGAGAAAGATTTGTGACACTTTTTTCCCCACATGACAACGATTTAGTACAGTGACTTTAAACTTTAATCCTGTCGGCCTTGTCTTCCCAGCTGTGGCTCTTTGTCATATATCTGAACGCTGTGTGTGTGTGTGTGTGTGTGTGTGTGTGTGTGTGTGTGCGCTTGCCTGCGTATCCACTTTCAGGCCTTGTTTAACAGGCAGTGGGTGCAGTCTGTCCTCTGCTTTGAGCAGCTCTGGCGGCTCTCCCTGGAGGAGACCTGTGGATGGTGCACACAGCTGAAGGACACCGTGCTTTAGGCCTGTCTTCCATGGTAAACAAACACAATGTTGAGAGAGAGAGGGAGCAAGAAAACTGGCCAAAGTGTGCAGGGAAACAGATGCAGAGCCTGTAACGCGGCAATTGGATAAATAAACAGGAATAGAGCACTAAACGAGTGGATAGGAGCACGGGGAGACGTATCGGGGGCTGGCAGGAGTCCACAGCACTGACAGCTGGCACTGATACTCTCCATAACCCCAGCAAACAACGCTGCACCTCAACGCTCTCCACCGAGCGAGTGAGAGCAGCCGTGTGCATTGAGAGAGAGAGAGAGGAGAAAGGGAGAGAGAGAGAAAGAGAGAGAGAGAGAGAGAGAGGAGAAAGGGAGAGAGAGAGAAAGAGAGAGAGAGAGAGAGAAGGAGAAGAAGAAAGATTAAAGAGGGTGACATTGACAACATGTCTGTGTTTCCTGGCTGCAAGTCTAATTAACACACTAGTGCACATGAAGTCAGATCAAGAGTGTTTGTGTGTGTGTGTGTGTGGCTGTACGTGGGAAATGTGATGCTCAGTCAGCAGTGGGTGTCGGGGCTAGGTGAGGATGAGGATGGCCTCGTCTGGAGGTGAGAGTGTCTGGCAGGGCGATGAAGATGGATGAGAGCAGAGGGCATGGCTCCAGTGAGGAAAGAGTAGCAGTGTGTGAGGTGAGAGAGAGCGAGAGAGCGCAAGAGTGAGAGAGCGCGAGAGAGCGCACGCGAGAGCAAGAGGGAGAGAGGGAGGGAGAGAGAGCACTATGAACAATGAATCAGAATGCCACAGGCACAGATCCATGTTGTGGGTCATTTACTCTACAGACACAAACATGGCAGAGAGTGAACACTAAAGAGGGAAAGAGAGAGAGAGAGAGAGAGAGAGAAAGAGAGAGAGAAGATAAGTTTACAAACTTTCTCATATGGACAACAGCAGAAAAACCCTAAACTGTACATTTCTGATGTACACACAAACTATTCACTACCAAACAGTTCAACTTTTAAACTTAAGTTGAACTTATTTCTTTATTTATTTCTAAAGAATTTCTTTAAACCACCATTTCTCAACCAGACACTTTATTTGATAGAATTCAGCCTTCCAAATCTGTGTTTTGTTGTTGTTTTTTTCGTGATTGCCGTTTCTCGCCCTGCTACCCAGTGCCAGTTAGGCAGAGGGGCTTTCTGCTCAAAATGGCCTTAGCAATTTGAGACACAGTTAGTGCACAGCTCCTAGATGCCGTGGTGCAACAGCCTATGAGTTTCCAATTTTCAGAGTTGCTTTGTGTCATAGCGGCTGCCAGAGTGCCCACCGTTGCTCTGCCGAACAGAAACCCGGCATGCGTTGGGTTCCAGGAGCAGAGATCACCATTTATCTGTGACCCAATTAATTCCATCCCCTTTCGCCACATGCTGACATGAAAGACCAGCCACTACCAGAGAAGGAAGAAGAGGAGGAGGAGGAGGAGGAGGGTAAATTTTCGCATTTTATCAGGTTCACATTTGAGTGAAGGGGGAGGGGATGCAATTACACGGCTGTGGTTGTGAGAACAGGGTGAGAAGCGGGTGAGGCTGGGTCCTGCTGCCAGCCTGGACTAAGATTCAATGTTAATAACAAGCTGCTCTGTGGAGCACTAGGCTGGGTCTCAGAAGACTGGAGAGACTGGTTTCTCGTCTACGCAGCCCAAGATGGACTGGCTCGAGTCCAATAGCTTAGCAAACCAAACACACTACCTATGTTTCGGAAATACACAAACCAACACACAACGTATGTTTCTAAAACTCATTTTCCCAGCTGCTGGTATTCATCCGATTATTTCAACCTTTTCCAGCTAGTTGCACTATTGGCAGTCAGCAACTCCTTCCAAAAATCCCAAGCACTTCTGATGCTAAAACACATGCAGGAGGCTGGACGCTTGCTTTCCCACTCCATTCTTAAGAAGCTTAATGCAAAAGCCTTAAAAGTTATACTGAGCGACGAGACAGAATGACGGGTTCAGGCGTGGTTTGGCCTAAGCCGTGTCGGGATGACAGCCGCGCGTTCCACACGTCAGCGCAGCGAAGATCGGCGAACGGTTCACCGCCGCCGCTGCCCGTAGCCGAGGGAACGTACGCTACCCTGCGCTGGAGGTGAAGTGTTGTTTTTCTGTATTTCTCCTGCTGCCTAAGTGACCTTCTCCACTGCCCATCTGTTTATTAGGTCATTAGCATCATTTCAGTGTAGCTCACGGTAAAGGAAGATAATTCATGGTCTCATGATGTTTGCCAAGCTCAGAACAGTGCAAGACTGGCTACTATAAGAAACAGGATTGTGAGAGGACTTTTGTTAGAGCCTCATTACAGCTTCTTGTCTCTCATTTTAGACTGTTATGGTCCATGATCCATAGACCATGATGTGTATGTATGAGCAGTTACTGCGATGAACTTTTTGCTGCAAACACAAGTTTGCCACTCCTTGCTGGGGCTCATTACAGAACTGGGGTTTTATGGAACAAATCCAGTGATCGTGACTGAAGGAAATCAGCCAGGCAAAGGCACCAGAAACCAACAGACCAAACACATCTGGTTCTGGTCAGGATGCCTGGGATTCCACGTCTGCTTGTTCACTGTTTGCCCTAAAGGCTGGAGAGGCAAACCAGGACAGCTGGGCCCATAAAGACAACAGATATGCCTTGGGTCCTTTCCTGGGCTTTGAAGGGTAGGGTTTGAGCTGAGGGGCGGCACCATGAGAACATCCTTCTTCTCCGTGGCAGCCATCTCCCCTACAGTGTGGGAGGAGCTCCGTCTCTGGGCTCTTAGCAGGAGCTAAACTATTTTCATTTGGTGTCAATGGTCGAAAGAAGAAAAATTCAGTGGCAGAGTGGCGTAATATCTCAAGGGCTCGGTCCATAACAGAAGGCAGAGCGAGGGAAGTGAGCAAAAAAGAAAGAAACAAACAAAAGGAGACACCATTTAACACACGAGTTCACCTTCACAGCAGCAATGCCAGGGGAAGCCAAATACTTCAGTCAACGTTGCGCTCCAAATGACCTCGACAAGCTGCGACACCATTTTCACAACGGTATCAATTTCAGGTAGAGGGAGAAAGAGAGAGAGAGCGAGTGCCGTACGAGCGATTCTCTGAGGGATGGGCCAGTGGTCAGAACCTGTTTTAGACTGGGTTCATCCCAGGAGCACCGTGGAGGGAGATCAGCGGAGATCAGCGGTAGACTGATGGGCTCCATTACCTGCTGTGGTGGTTACCTGAGTGCTCCTCGATCTGCCCCTGTCTAATGGCCCATAAGATCACTTTACGCTTTACACAGCATGCCAGCTCCTCATGCTTCCTCCCCAACATAACCCCGTCACCAACCCTCAATAAAAACAGATATATTTCTTTATTTCTTCTCTTTAACGCTTCACCACTGTGGTTATGTACGTAACACAAAGAAAAACTAATCTTAGAAGGCCTGCCTGCTCCCACGCTGGAATCAGACACCGAGACGGTTATTCCCTCTAACCGTCGTCAGCTTCCAGTGCCAGTCAAACAAAATGGATGTTTTATTCTAATCAAATGAACACAATATCTTCTCATAAATACCCTTCTTATGAAGTCATTTTCTCTGCCTGCAATATGTTTGAGTGTCCATCATGCCTCAAGCATGGAGGTGTCGCATGTTTAATTCAGATCCAATGCAATTTCTGCACTCCTCATTCCACACACACACACACACACACACACACACACGTGCACACGATTCATTGAGCATTGAGAACACACACTACCTACCTGCAGTCCAGTCTAACTAACAGGGAGAGGTAGAGAGAGAGAAAGAGAGAGAGATGCATCAACCTGTAGTCTTCATTACATTCCACCACTGCATTTCCACTGCAACCAAGTTAGAGGTCTCGGAGCAGATCAGCGTACAGATAGGGGAAGTTATTAAAACCCATTCCAGCCTTGGTGGAAGGACCCTCTGCACTAACCTGGGCTGTGGTATTAAAGAAGTGCACAAAGATGCACGAAAGATCCATTTTGCTGTTCATAGCTAGACAGTTTCTCTTCAGTCCAGTAGCAAGTTAGATGGCAATAGCAAGGCTTAAAAAAAAGCTTTTCCCACAAATGGTGTTCCATAGGGCCTTTCTCAGCCAGGCATCACAGTGATGTGACAAATAAGAGATTTTAAAAGCAGTGGCTTAACTTAACTTAACTTAACTTAACTTAACTTAACTTAACTTAACTTAACTTCCCTAACCTTGTTTCTGTAGCCACCAGGGTTAATGTCTTGGTAAGCGGATGAGTCTTAGACCCCACGCACTACCCATCAATAAGACTCCCTTTTTTCAATAAGACCCCATTTAACACTCCACCGACTAAAGTTAACATATATGGCTCTTAACCTTGGTATAATTCCTTACGGTCGGCGTCTCATTTCATACCTGAACAGCGGGTCGTCGGTTTCTCCCGCCTCAGCCTGGCAGAAGCTGGGCGGCACGGGTGGGTGTGGTGCCGGAGCAGCTGAAGAGAGTCCGATCTCTCACAGATGCAGACAGGCAAGCCGATACGCCTGCGCCGTGCCGGAATAAACCCGGAGGTACCCATGAATGAAATGACAGGATTACCGGTGCATTAGAAAAGCCCGCCGAGATGCCCGATAATGTTGTTTATGGTCGAGCATCACACCGTTAGCACAGAAAACTCAAGCTGTTCGTCTAATGAAAATATGGGCAAAGCTTTTCGGAATCGCTGAGCAGAAAATTCAGAAACACGGGTCAGGGTCTCTGGTGCAGCAGAGACTGACGGGACAGTAGGTAAATTAGCATAAACCCTAAAGATAAATGCTTTTTGAAATAGATGCTAAAAAGGGGGGAGAAGGTGACCATGGAGCACTGTGATTGGCTCACTAAGGACAGGATTATTGTTGTGTCAACATCCCCCACAGATAATAGTAATTACTGTTCTTGGTTCAGACTCTTCCGATGAGAGAAAGGCATTGGCTTAGCTGACAGCCAAATCCTAATTACCGTGAAAGGCCAATTACCAGCTCCATTTCATTATTTATATTCCTCCATGCAACCAAATAAAAAGAGGCTCATGTAGCCCAGAGCAGTGACACTGGTGACAGCTGGGTCCAAGTATCTGAAGAGAAAAGCAGAAATTCATGTAGCTGGCAATTCGTCTACGTTCTTTCGAAAAACAGCAACAGTTCTGATAGTTTGCAATGAGGGTAGAGGCAGCTGGGATACCAAAAGCAAAATGCCCACTATGACTGTGCACACTACATCTTCCTGTTCGGGTGATTACTTCCTGTGGCATCCACTCAGGAAATAATAGTCACATCCTGTATCCTTCTCAACTGCCCCCAACAGGAAAATGTTCATATGTCATTCATTGTTATTCAAAACAGTGTATAACAATAGTATTATCGGTTTCAGAGTGCCTGCATCTGCATTCACAGCCGAAATACGCAGTTAGAGAAGCCATTTCTGTCCCTAAAACCTTTAAGTCTCTGTGGCAGTGATTTTAAAAAAGTCCCCCTGATCTCATCTGGTTTGTTCTGGAGAAATACTGGGAGTCCCGTCAGCAGCCTTACTACAGTGAGATGGGCCATTAGCTCGAAAACAGTGAAATCGGACCTAGGACTGATCCAAGAAGTTAAACTCATTCCTGCTACAGATGTTTCCCATCTGTCACTTTAACTAAGCAACAGAGAGAAGGAGAAAGAAAACGTGATGAGTCATATATTTTCAAGATATGAGACATATGCCCCCAGCACTAGTTGCTTATGAAAAAACAGACAGATTCTGTTCTGTGGGTCGAGTGCGTGTTGAAAATGCAGCTACTCTGGAATTTCTGTGCCGATCACTTTAGAACAACTCAGCATTGTCCTTTTGTTTCTGCACAGGGGGGAAAAAACACCAGCTTTCGATTTTCATGCCCCCAAATATCGCTGAGCTGTGAAGAACTGGCTTTGTGCTACATGATCGTGCAAGGAGCACATGAGCAGGAGAAACCCGATCAGCAAGAACTGGACAGCAGTTCTTCACCAGCACCAACCACAGTGCTGCTTCTCTGGGGCTTTAGTATACATTTCTACACTTCTCTCACTATTTCATGACCCCGCTCTGACTGTTCTTGTCCAAGGAATCACTTCCAAACCATCATGTACCACTGGTAATGCAGAAAGAGCGATAACGGGTTATACAAGACCAGTCTCACTTGATGCGTGATCTGTCTTCAGCTGAAAGCCTTGAACCAACCCTGTGCGGAGGGTCGATATGAGCACCATCTGTATAAGATGTGTACTCTCTGTCTCCGGCTGGGTTAAATCTCTCCATATCTAAAGCTTTGCCAGCCCCTAGGAGTGACTTTGCCGTTCCCTAATTCAAACACAGTGAAATAGGCTCATGTTCCTGTTCGCTGTTCGCCGAGCAGGCGCGTCGTGCTCAAGGCCAGCAAACTGTTTTTGCGGAGTGCACCAAGGCACTCCTGTGGGTCCGTGCCAAAGTGCTTAGCATTTAGATAACATTTGTGCAGGAAGGGACTGGTCCGCGGCAGCTTGAGTGAGGGGCGTCGGGAGCCCCGAAGGACGCATCCTGTCCTGCCGCGCCCTGGCAAAGAGGGACACAGCCCAGGCTGCCGTGACAGCTTGGATCCTCGCAGGGGGTGATGGGATACTGGAGGAGAGGAACTCACGTCGGGCTGAGAGAAGGGTAGGAGGGAGCGAGGTGTTTTATAATATCTCCCACCCTGCCGAGTGCACAGTTGCTCATGGAAAAATTAAGAACAAGTGCAAACGATGACCAACATACTTTGTGCGGGTTTCTCCCTAATTGCTCCAGGATTACGGATGGATTCAAGATAAATAAGAAACAGCACAATTCTGCACAGATCTGACGTGCACAGATCACACTGCTGTAGGTGGAATTCTACATCAAATCACACATTTGAACAAAGCACCAGTGATGTTCAGAAAAATGATGTGTATACGAATACGAATCCTGTTAAGAGAAAGGTCATTTAGATCAGATTCAACTTTATTGTCATTGTGCATGTACAGCCAATCGGATGCAGTTAAGATAGCTGTTTGATTTCAAATGGGTGGTTGAAAACAATGTTTGTGCAGTGAATATGAATGTCCAGGAGCTGTTGTCTGGTGTAGCTATAGTTCCTAGTACTGGAGATAACCAGGTAAAATTTACTAAAGATTGACTCATTAGACTTATTGACAAAGTAAAGTGCCAGAGTAATTAAAAAACCGATTCAAAACTAATTGCAGAAAGAGGTGTAAAACAAACTGCAAAGTTATGCTTAACAGGTTAACATGACTCGTGTGAAGTAATTTGCAGGTTTCAGGGTTGAGATAAGGAGCTTCAAAAGAAATCACTTATGGACATATTTCTGAGTAATTTTAATATTATTTTTTGCTTTCAAAAACACAAGAACCCAAACTTAAAGTGATTAATTTTAAGAAAACAAAGTGGCTATTTAAACTTGCTAAGGCAGGATAAGAAAAGAACTAAATAGTTTAGTTCTTAACCTAAAAGAACTAAAACCTCTTAACCTAAAAGAACTAAAACCTCTTAACCTAAAATAACTAACCTCTTAACCTTAAAGAACTAACCTCTTAACCTAAAACTGTGTTCCTTCTGACTGGGGCCGGTGCTTCATTTACCAATTAGAGTAACAGCAGGGAGAAGCTCCACTGTGATGGGGGTTGTCACCTGTGTCTCACACACACACACACACACACACACACACACACACACACACACACACACACACACACACACACACACACGAACGCAAACACTCACCCAAAACCCAGAGTAAGGGGAGAGAAAAGGAAGCGTTCCCCACAACATGGTGATTAGCTCGGGGTCCAAACCCCATTTATCCCCCGACTGGAGTGACTGACAGCTACGTGCCCATGTGAATATGGAAGGCATCAAACTCCAGCGCTCGTGTTCGAGGGAGAGGAGGAGGAGGAGGTCTAGGTGATGTGCAGAAGAAAGCAGAGCAAAGACTGAAGGGAAGGGCGCGTTTAAATCTGCCATGAAAATCTCACGCATTTTCCAGCTCTTAAAAACCAAACGCACTCCCAGGATGCACTGCTTAACAAGGGCTGAGGCACCACCTGCTAGAGAGAGGCAGGCGCATCCAGTCCTTTTCCATCTCGACAACACTAATACCAGTGGGCTTATCGGCCTAGTAGAGAAAAAGAGTCAGAAGTGAGAGAGAGAGGGAGAGTGGAACAGACACACTGACATGGAAACAGAGAGAGCAAGGCTGGCAGGCAGAGAGAGAAGAGAGAGTGAGTCAGAGAGAGAAGAGAGAGTGAGTCAGAGAGAGAGAGAGACAGAAAGAGCAAAAATATATATATAAAAAAGTGTGAACAGAAAACAGAGAAATACAAGCAGGAGATTAGAGGCAGCTGCATGGAGAAGAATGAGCCTTGATGATGCTGATCCTCACACAGGTAAGACCTGTATAAGACCAGAGGTGCATATGGACAGACCTGCAGCAGGAAGGAATGAAACCAAGGGAAGGATACTGGTACCACACCAGAAACCACTCGTGCCGTCTCAAAACAGCATGGTTTTAAAAGGCAAGTCTAAGGAGACCAAGAAACTGAACACTACTTTACAGCCGATGTTTTCCGATTAATCTGATGTGATATATGCAGAACATTGGACCAGGCGCTATGCTATGCTGTGACCATTTCTGAACTTTTATAAATATATGTGATCATCTTATAGAGATCAGATCAGGTAAATTGATAACATTCACACAAACCTGCCAGGCTGTATAAGAATTACTTGTAAAATATTGTTGGAATGTGTACCTGCAAGTCATAATCTAGCTCCTACTAGCTTTTAGCATTGTCTAGCTAGCATGATAACAGCAGGACTATAACAGAGCACATGTCATAAATGTAATTTCTGCTTGTAGAGAGGCCTGGAGCGGAAACAGATGGGACTTAATGTAGCACCATGTGAATGTGCTGGAGTGGTTAAACCACTCCAAGATACAAAAGCCTTCAAGGCCCATTTTTTTCATGCTTACTGGCCTAGCAGAAGCGAGCCAGACTGAGTGAGTAGAGAGGGAAGCACAGAGGCAGGGCTATGGTTCATGCATTATGAAGAGGATCACTCATGCTAGTCAGTTTGCTTTCTGAAAAGACGCTAATTGTAATCTGGGCTGCTGTAATGCTGCCTAGGAATTATTTAATTGATCATGAATTGATTCACGACCAAAAAAGGCAAAGACCTGCTTCAGTCGTCATCACACGCCGCTGCGTAGAACACACAGAGCCCAAGACAAGTCTGTCATGCACTAGAAAAGAGCTTAACGTCCTTACAGAAGCTTTTGGGTCTCCTTCTGCTGAGACAAAACAAAACATGGTGGATACATGCCGCAAAGTAGCTTTCGTTTTGACTGTACATTCTGTTTGCCTTCAGGCTGTTGATGAGGTGGGGGGGGGGGGGGTGGCCTGTAGTTGAGCCTGCAGCCAGGAAGCCCGGGTGGGAACCTCATTTCTAGGGGCCACTGGGAAAGAAAAAGAACGGATGGCGAGCTACAGAGTGAGAGAAAAAGTGAGAGAGCACAAGAAGCCCAGGTGTGGAGCAGGTGAGTCCGGTCACAGCGTGGGTCTCTGTGGGAGGAGCAGCCTCCCCTGTGTCCCTGGAGAGCTGAGTGTGGATGTGACAGCTTAACAATAGCAGCCAGTAAAGCCCTAACGAGCTGGGAGAGAGAGGGGGAAGAGGCTCGGCTAATTATGGTGGCCCCCCCACCCCCAACACCCCCAGCCACCACTACCTTTTCTTCATATCCCTTACCACCCGCACTTTCATTCACTTTGTGCTTCTCTTGCTCACTCTCTCTCCTTTCCTCCCTCTCTCTCTCTCTGTCTCTCTCCCCTCTTCCCCCTCCCTCTCTCTCGCTCGCTCCCCCTCCTCTCTCTCTCTCTCTCTCTCTCTCTCTACAAATGAGGCTAGAGGGGGGAGAGGGGGGTTATCCTGGCTGAGCTCCAGCAGAAATGAGAAAATTACTCAAACTTCCCACCATCAGTGTGTGTGTGCGCGCGCAAGGGCGTGTGTGCGAGTGGGAGAGGAGGTGGGAAGAAAGGAAGCGCAGAATGAGAATCAAGACGAAAAAGGGGAAGTGACACTGGTGATTGAGAAAGAGGGGCAGAAACGAAGCGAGGGTGTGAAGGCCGGAGGAGGCGGCCGTCGAGCCAGATAGGTCGTTGTTTAGCTGGGAGAAGCTCCCCCCCTCAGCTTGGCAGCATCAGCCACTTGGAGAGGGCAACCTCCAGGACAATTAGCATCTCAATACGTCTCATGGGAGTATTTGTAATGCCAGCAACACACTTGAAACATCCCTCCCCGTCTCCCTCCAATTCCCATACTGCTCACCATCATTGATTTTGGAATCTTTTGCGGAAGCTTTAGGCATCCGTAGGTTTGGCCCGAAACTCCTTTTTTATACCCAGTTGGATCTGTGGTAGAGCAGATTACCTGCTAACTGCCCGTCGTTACAGGGTACAGGAGGAATGTAATTATTTACCCCTCATTATCGTCATAGTTAAGAATTGAATTTTGTTATTGTTATTTGAAGTTGTTATTGGAATGCTGAAAAGAATTTGAGGGATTTCAAGAGTTCTTTGAACTAGTTTTTAAGAAAGCAAGTAGAACAGTATATGGCACAGTTATGTAGTCCAAATAAAGGTCAAGATTTTATTGTGTTTATTTTTGCTTCTAGCAGCAAGTGATGTATGATTTATGAGGTTACTACAGCGCTGAATAAACAATCAATCAATGAAATAATCCCACTTTTATCTCTTCTCCTCTGCTCGTCTTCTGAGACCTAAATGCGAGACTCTGAGCCAATCGCTATGGACACAGCGTGTGCCAGCACCCAGACAGTAGCGCCAGCTCGCCTGTGCCACCCCCCCCCGGGCCAGCCTAGAGCAAGTGTGCGCGCAGGTTTAAACCATCTCTCTCTGGTTCTGGGGTGATCAGAGTTTAAACCATCTCTCTCTGGTTCTGGGGTGATCAGAGTTTAAACCTTCTCTCTCTGGTTCTGGGGTGATCAGAGTTTAAACCTTCTCTCTCTGGTTCTGGGGTGACCCGATTTTCGTTGCCGGGAGATCAGTGCAAACATTCGGAGGCAAAGCAAACTCACACTGGAGCCAAAGAAAGATGGAGCGCATCAAGTCTGTCCAAACATCAGGTGGGGATCTGAGTGACGAAGGCAAGAGTGTGCTGGATACTCCGTTAACCACAGAATCACAGCACAGTCTCTTGAATTAAAGTCTTTGAAGGTTCCAGACTCCTCGCTCAAAAGAAAGGACTCGAGCCAACTTGGTGGTGCGGTGATTCAAGGGTAATGCAGTGTGCGTGCATGCCTGTGTGCGAGAGAGATATGAGGGATCTGTTTAAAGCGAGTGTTTTGCGGAGCACGTGTGTTGCTGGTATTTTCTGCTCGTGCAGAAAAAAGGAGACATGCCAGCCGGACTCTTCGATCACACAAAGCCATGGTAGCCACAGGCAAATGCTACCAATTAGCTACACACTGCATCTGACCCTGCCTTCATTAGACTGTGCGCATGCACACACGCACTCACACACACACTCCTGACCCTGACTTCATTAGAGCAGGAGGGCAGTTAGTCTGACAGTTGGCAGAAGATCACCTCTCTCTCTCTCTCTCTCTCTCTCATGTGCACGCACAAACACACACATCCTGCCCCCCCCCCCCCCACACACACACAATCTGTGGCACAATCTATGCTGACGGCAACAGGTGCAGTTGCCAGCGGCTGCACAATCAACAAACAGGCAGCTTAGAGCTGGACTCACGGCAGGACGAGTGGAGGGGAGCTTAGAGCTGGACTCACGGCAGGACGAGCAGAGGGGAGCTTAGAGCTGGACTCACGGCAGGACGAGCGGACGGGAGCTTAGAGCTGGACTCACGGCAGGACGAGCGGAGGGGAGCCTAGAGCTGGACTCACGGCAGGACGAGCGGAGGGGAGCTTAGAGCTGGACTCACGGCAGGACGAGCGGAGGGGAGCTTAGAGCTGGACTCACGGCAGGACGAACGGAGGGGAGCTGGGGAGAGAGCAGGAGGAGGAAAGAGGTTTTACGTTCCTCATCCTTGGAACTGCTACAACATCCATGCAAAAGGTGTTGAGAGCCACTATGTGGCACTCGCTAAAATACAGCTACGGATGTGTGTGTGTGTGTGTTGCTGTGAGATGCGGAAGGCTTCATTAGTTAGTGCTTTAGAGTAATCACACACTCTACACACAAAAGTAAAACATCTGGTTAAAATGCACAAAAATAGGCAGATTTCTTTAGAAGATTTGTGAATGGCTGCTGATGGATGTCCTGGTCTGTGTGTGGATCTGTTTGAATGCACTTAAGAAAGCAAGAGAAAAACTTGGATATAAAGAGTGTGTGTGTGTGTGTGTGTGTGTGTGTGTGTGTGGGCTTCACCAGCTGGCCTCTGATTGTAACCCAAGTCATCTTCTCCCTCTTATCCAGCAAAGGGGATGAGATGCTTTCAGCTCATCTCCAGTTTCAGTTCGACTCCTCTATCAGTGCCGAGGGAGGCTTACACTCCCCTCCATCAAACGTACCACACACTTCCCCCCACAAGTGTGTGCACCAGCACTTTTATGCAGGGCCACGGGCATCACCCCTTACCACTGACCAGCAACGAGGGAAAATAAAGAGGGTTTTGATCAGAGATGTGCCCGTTCTCAAACTCGGGAGGAATGGAGGTGGGGTGGGAGAAG
>JAOXYF010000007.1:8736495-8750105 GCA_028565775.1 Sternarchorhynchus goeldii | reverse complement strand
AGTGAGTATAACAGAGGTGTTTCTTTTGAAGTGGTAGTGAGTATAACAGAGGTGTTTCTTTTGAAGCGGGTAGTGAGTATAACAGAGGTGTTTCTTTTGAAGTGGTAGTGAGTATAACAGAGGTGTTTCTTTTGAAGCGGGTAGTGAGTATAACAGAGGTGTTTCTTTTGAAGTGGTAGTGAGTATAACAGAGGTGTTTCTTTTGAAGCGGGTAGTGAGCGTATCTTGATAATGATGTTGTGCTGCTTTACTGGACCATTTAGACACCACATACCAACATGTAAGGAGAAGCCCATCATCTGAAACTCAAAAGACTAATGAGATTAAAGGAGTATTATGCAGAAAACCCACAATGTAACGTGTGATTCCAAACTGTGAAGACATATTGGGCAATTCAGCAAGCCTTCTGTTGCTAGAGAGGAAACTTGCACCCCAGCATGTGACTGTGGCATTCTGGCTTCATCAAATAAAAAAAATAAAAAAAACACCACACCACAAGCCACACCCAGACTCTTGAGGATTGGTCACTTCCCTTAGTTGGGTACGGCTAATGCATTCTCCAAGACCTTTTGATCCATACAAAACAGGCTTTTATTTGTTTATTTATTTATATTTATTTATCTTTATTTACTCTGAAAGCAGAAATGCTAACTCAGAAGAGAGGGTAGCTGTGACTCAATACCCACTTGGTCTGGGTATGACCCTCCGCACATGAACACGAAGCTTAACCCAAGCAGTTGTTTCCTCAGGCTCATGTCAAAGAAACGCGAGTTTCGCTTCGCTTTCGCATTAATCATCAGGAAGCTTAGCATCAAAGAAAGGTATGTGGTATTTTATTTTGTCTGGAGCTTCTTGTGCCAGATCACCAGTTGCCATGTCCCAGTGTACATGTAACAGATGATCTAACTCATCAGTTCATGGAAATCATAAAACTCATGGTGCCATAATGAATAAACTATGAATCTTACTATTCAAGTCCACACAAGTCATTAAAACATCTGAAAGCAAGCAAGCAAACATACAATAAACATCCACTAGAGGTCCTACCACCAGTGGCCGACTGGGCCAGAGATAGAGGGGAGGGTCCTGCACCAAGCTCACCTCCAAACAATGTAAACACATCATTGAAGAAGAGACCGGTAATTGCAGCTGGGGCCTCTCTGCGTTGTTAGCAGGCTTAGTGTTGGAAGCTGTAGATAACAGCTGGATCGGTGACCAGTGACACACTGCCATTATCCTCACGCACTCAAATTGACCGTCTATCAGTCGAAGCCGGAGGAGCAGCAAGACGGAGACAAAAGTCGATGGAGGCAGACAAACTGCACCACGACCCCGAGGATATTAGGGCAGGCCTGTCGATGAATGGCAAAGAGGGGCAATGAGCAGGCCTTCAGGATGCAGGCGGGCACAGGCCAACTGATAAGGCACACGCCCCGCACAGAGATGACGGACGGCCCCGTGTCCGGCAGGCCTTTCCTTCTGGTACTGGGAAAGGAGACTGTGGGATTATAGAGCAGGAGATACCATTTCAAACTTTAGCATAAGCCATCAATGCAGACAGGTGGTAAACATACTGCACCGCTCAACACAGAATGGCTTTAACAGATATAGAACATGAATGCATTGATCTTACTTCAAATAGAGAGAAGCTTCTGTGTACATGGAAGCATATTTAGCTATGTGACAACCCTGGTCCCAATCTCCATAACACGCCATTTGCACAACACATTTGCATGAGTAAAGACACACACACACACACACACACACACACACACACACACACACACACACACACACACACACATTCATCCACAAGTACTGTTCCCTCCCCATATTTCTCCTGCTAGTGAGACACACCTCCTGCTTCTTGTGGTGGGTGTGCGTGTTGGTGTTTGTGTGTGCGTGTGTCTGTGTGTGTGTGAGAGAGTGTGTGTTCTGGCCCTGAAAACTTGCCCAGATTCCTATGAGAGCCCACAGCCGGGCGATAATGAGGAGGGAGAGAAAAAGAGCGTGTCAGGAAGTGGATTCTTTCTGCTGTGCACCATCTGGAAAAGGCGAGCTAGATAAACAAGTACACTCGCTGCATCACTCCCAAACACACACACACACACACACACACACACACACACACACACACGCACGCGCGCGCGGCTTCTTGGATTGTCAGGGATTCAGGCTTATCAATCGCTGGCCAGATACAAACCAAAAGACGAAAAAACAAACAAAAGGGGGTAAGGAAGGGGAGTAAAGAACAGCGGATTTTCCGTCAACAACGGCACAGCCCTGAGGAGATGAAGGCAGCATCTTTTTTCCAGGGTCTTTGCTTTTCAATCTAGTCAGGCCTTTCCTCAAACCTCCAACTAGATCCCTCTGTGAATGGAATTCAGAGGAATCCTGCAGACAGGTGCGTGCGTGAAACGCTAGTTGCAGGACCCTGCTGATGTGTTCAGGACTCACAGCAAGCTGTACCCATGGTGCTTTAGTGCTGAAACCCTGGGATTCCTGATTTTTTACACTATAAATGCATACAAATGTGCCTGGGAGCGAGGAGCCTTGGGGATGAGAGGAGCCAAAAATATGAGTCAGGGCAAGCAAACAAAGCGTTGGGGGCTGACACACACCAAGGTGGTGAGTGCTGCTGCACTGGGGGAAGGAATGCCCCTCAGGCAATAGAAAAGTATCATGTCTGTGTCTGCCTAATTCAGTCTCGCGTCTTTCACCGTGGTTCATTTTCTTTCCTAACTTTGCTAGTTGTTTTCACCACCATGCCCACCCCGACCCCACCCCGACCCCACCCCGACCCCCAAACACTCCGTCCTTTGCGAGAGCCCAAACAGAGAGCAACGGGAGAGATTGAGGCAATGTGATGCAAATGAGTCGGCGGTCAGGTTTGCCTCTCAGGCGAGTAGGTGAGGAGGTGGAAGGGGTGTGGACAGCCTGTTGATTTGCATTGGCTCAGAGCCCAGTCGTCTGACCCAATTAGCAAGCGCTCTGGTCAGAAAGGGCTTTGAAGACCCAGCTCCAGATTCCCGATGAAAAGGAGGAGGAGAAGCAGGAGAACAACTGATCAAAGTGACAGAAAACTGCTCACAAAAATTCAACAACCCCACAGCTGGGGTCAGGAGGAGGAATCGGGGTCATGGTAAATGTTGGGGTCAGGAGGAGGGATCAGGGTCATGGTAAATGTTGCTAAACATAAATGTCGTCCCACTGCCAAGAGGCACCTCAAGTGTGGACAAACACAAACACAAATACAAACACAAACACACACACACAAACACACACACAAACACAAACACATATCCATCTCGGTGTGTTTAATTCGCATGAACTGCAACTTGCTGAGCAGTAATGAGAAACTGCTCCCATTCACATGTTAAGACTTGCTGTCTACATGGATTCACACGTCTTTATTAAGACTTTGAGAAATGCTTATTTTCTGAGTCTTATTAAAAGTTGTGGATTCCAACATTCCCCAAGACAGCTAAAAACTAATTACAGCCAAGCAGATGCAGCATGAAGGAAGCTGAAACAAGAGCTGCACACACACACGGTACAATATGGACAAAATATTTTGCAGTCATTCTCCTACATAAAAAAAAATAAAATAAAAAAAATCCTGGGTTTACACAGCTATGGAATGTCAATTGACAGGCTGTTCAAAAATGTCCATTTGTCAGGCTGTGTGACTGCCTGAGATTAATCAGACTGCTCACAAAACACTCATTACCAAGTAACATTACCGAGTCTCAACAAGTAACACACAATACATTGGAAGAGACAAACAGAAACCAGAAATGAATACATGAGGTAAATGAGGGCACCCTCTCCATCCCTCTCTTCAGACAGGCCCAAGTTTGGTAAAACGACAGGGGCTCTGAATGTGGAGTCTTGCCATGTCCCACACTGTGATTGTTTTATACAATGTTCCCTACTGAATTCAATAATGAGAACAAGAGCCAAAAGCTGTGCATTCATTTTTAATGTCACACGTGTAATGCATTTTGCCCCCCCCTCTCTCTCTCCCCCTCCCTCTCTCTCTCTCACTCTCTCAAGCCTGCAAACGCACACATATGCAAGAACATGCACACAAACGTATAAAACACACTCACAATCAGAAAATCACAGACATCAAAAATCACTTTTCCCAGTGATCATTTAAAAACAGCAATGCAGTTGCAATAGTCATGATGCAGACTAATTGTTAACATCGAACAGGACATTTGCAGTGCAGAGATATGGGTCAAGGGGCAGGAGAGTCTGAGCAGGTGGGTGTGGCTGTGGACTGGAGGGCGTGGCAGTGCTGAACATTAGAGCTGTTCATTAGAGCTGCACTGTTCATCTCCGCACTCAAGTAACTACTCAGAGTGATAGGATTTAGAGGTATGTGGCAAAACATCGAATGCTGCCTGCCCCAAAGTGAAGACACTGATTCGATTTTATAACTGAAAATTGAAAAACTGATTCAATTTTTACAACTGAAACGAGTTTAAAAACCCTGTGAGGCTGAAGGTTCTCCCCTGTAAGGCAGTGAGGCTGAAGGCTCTCCCCTGGAAGGATGTCCCTTGGAAGGCTGTGGGTGTCCTAAGCCAACAGCAGGTGCCAGCTGAGAAGTCCTGGCTGCAACTCGGAATCTCAGATATGATGGATGTGGTGTAATCCCAAAATGACTTACAAATTCTGAAAAGTCCATCTGTAGCTGGCAGCTCGCCGGACATGTCCAGGTAACGAACCAATTTAGAAGCCAAATCCGGTATGGAGGGTATTGAGACAGACTCTGCAGACACTTCATTTACGGCTGAGGGATAAATCCTGGTGGAAGACTGCTCAAGTGCAAGATGCATTTATAACAGGTGTCCTTCCAGAACATGGATACAAAACAGATGAAAATGCTGCTGAAATGCATGGTGAATCACAGCATAGTTTTAAACAACGAATCACTCCTGACCATGTGATCATCTTCAATGCAGTCGTATTAGTCATTCCTTAGTCTTCACACATGCTGGGATGTTTTCTTTTTTACAGAGCACACAGTTCCATGTGCTTAGAACTGCAGTTGTAACCTGAGGCCAATTTAGAGCAGAATAAACAAATGCCTTCTTAAGAGAGACGCGTTTCTGTTTGCTCTTTGTTTACTAGCCATGTATTGCAGACTAGGCTGATAAAGTTGCTCTTAAAAGCATTTAAATGTTGACAGTGAGTCAAAGCTGTTGTAATGGTGCCCTTAAGCCAATTAAACCATCAGGCCCTCGACAGTGACTCAGTATTGTATTGAAATACCTCAACCAAACAGAAACAACTGGATGCCAGGCTGCCCTGCCTTTCCTTGCCTGTAGCCTCTTGGATGAGGGCGTGCTGGAATGTTCTGGGAGGTGTTCCTGCCCCAGAGCCTGTCTGGAAGGTGCTCACAATGGTCGGCCCACGCTGCACTCCCGACAGGTGCCAAAAACACAGCATGCATCGAATGCCACAACACCACATCAGCGCTTGTGATATTCACAATCAACCACCTGCGGTATGCTAGAAGAGTAGCACCCCGGTCTTAATCGCCTTCTGTGCAGTCGTTCTCGTGGCCCCCCTGAGCACGACCGATATATTGTTTCTGCATCATCGAGATGTGTGCATGAGCAGCAGGCCACTGCAGGATCTACAGGGTTTTTGTTTTTTAAGGACTTGTAACATCAATCAAAGCAAATGAAATCACTTATGCGACAACCGATTTTGCTGCAGGACACAAAAGATAAAATTCATAATGGTTGCATTTTCCATGATTTTAGTCCAACTTTCTGTGTGGGTGGTGGTAGCTCTCTATGTTAAGGCACTTGACTAGTAATCAGAAGGTTGCTGGTTCAAATCCCACCTCTGCCAAGTTGCCACTGTTGGGCCCCTTAGCAAAGCCCTTAACCCTCAACTGCTCAAGATGTCTTTTGTCACAATTGTAAGTTGCTTTGGATAATGCCTTAAATGTAAATGTGTGCACACTGAACCATTTAATCATCCTTCATCACAGCTACAACAGTCCCTCCCACACTAGTTATTCACTGCAATCTGAAAATGAGCCATTCGGTTGCACACAAAAATCAATGTCAGATGTACAAAATTATTTTGGCTACAGAAAGGGATGTGGACCAAAACCAGGTAGTTCATGGACAATGATGAGCAGTTGTTAGCACAACACGACTAAAGCTGTCTCACAACACAAGGCTTTTTATGAGGAGTGGAAAAGCAAACCTGGATGCTTTTGCTACAGCCTGCATCTTGCTACTAGTAAAGTATTCCAATGCTATATTTACTGTCCTAAATAAAATGACCTTTTTTAATCGGTTTTCATGAATATTAGTTATAAAACCAATAAAACAATTGTTAAATACTCACTCATTTCAAACTAGAGGCCAGATCTAATATACATCTCATGAGACAAGTTATATTTTTCACAACGAATGGCTATTCACAGATCTTTAAAACATGTAAAGAAAGCATGCAGAAGTTATACACAACCTACAGTTTTAATTTGTTATAATTTAGTGTTTAAATTATAAACAGTGTGTACCATTTAGTGTGTGGTGTTTTTTCCCCTAGAAAGTGTAGTGAAAAAGAATAAATGCATCGGCTGTGTGCAGGAAACTGGTGGGGCTCTTCTCTCATGGCTGGAAGGCCAGAGGTGCTCTAGAAAATGTCCAGAAGACCTCAGCCTACCATCCTTGTGTCACAACGCCAAACAAGATGGGGCTCCAGACAGGAGAAGATCAACATACTTTAGCAGTAGAAAGCTTCAACTTTGTTCCTGTCTGGGAACAAGAAGGTAAGGCGTCTAAATCCAACCTGGCAAGATATAGATGTCCTGGAATCCAGTTCTTGAACCCTTTACCACGTGTTGCTAAGGCAACAGGAAAACACAAAGCTGAAGGACAAGATTTTGGACTACATCAACAAAAAATATAAAAAGATAAAGATATAAAGATGAAGCTAAGCTTTCCACAACTTGCCAAGTTTGAAAAAAAGTATCTGTGCATTCCTGCTCTAGGCTCCCCCTCAGAGAGGCTCAGCAGTACGAGTGGCAACATCACTGTCTCAAGCCAACAATGGTGGAGAGACTGGTATTTTTTATACAAGTTAATATCGTTATTTATTATAAGTTCAGTTTATTACAAGTTATTTGTTTTATAGAACAATTACACACCACTCATGGGTCTGTTTAGCTGATCATTGATTTGTAAAGTTTTGTTTTAATAATGATTACTACTTTAAAGAGGTTTTAATTCTGAAATACAAAGTTAAATGGCCCACTTTGTCACTTATGTTACAGCTCCCTAATGTGATATTGAAGATTCCTTTTAATGCTCAGCTTCACGCAGAGCAAAGATGAAGCTTCCTGGAATCGCCTGTATCTCTTCTAGTCACTATTCTTCTTTATTCACAGATGAGCCGCTATTTTAAGGTAAGAAACATGTATTATTAATAGCATGACAATCCTTGAAACCCCCCACCCCAACCCTTTCTGCGGAAACCAACATGCGGAGGTTTGAAAATGGCATCAGCTAGGTGGCAAGTACATCTGGAGCCATTCTGGAGCCACATGGCAATGATGAATAAGGGTGCCAGTTTAGGGTTGAGCCAAGATGGAGGCATTATTGAAATACTGCTGACTCCACTTAGCCCAGGGCAGCAGGACCTGCAGCGTCTCCCATTAATAACCCGTCTGCAGTCTTGTCACAATGAGAAAACACCGATCAGACGAGACAGAAAAATAAACTTCTTGTTCCAAAGCAGCAGACATAGGTGTGCGTGACTGCGCAGGAGTGCATGTGATTTACAAGACAGACAGACACAGACGAGAGAGAGAGAGAGAGAGAGAGAGAGAGAGGAGGGAGAGAGATAGAAATGACATCTTTTGTGATAGGGCTGTGAATGTAACCGAAGTCGTACAGACAGCAGGACAGAAAGGCCAGGCCAGGTTCAGGTGCCATGAAAAATGTGTCCCATCCCCCAGCACCACTGCACATTCCTCTCTACGGCTGATCAGGGATCAGCTTTTCCCACTCCAATTACACATTCCATTCAGCTGAAGTATGAACTCAAGAGTCATTTCATGGCAGGTTTAAAAAGGTCCACCAAACAGGCAGCTCACCTCTTGTTATGAAAACAATACAGTGTGACTGTACCAAATTTGAGAGCCGTAGATTGGAGTTTAGCAGGAGACATTCAAATAAAGGAACTGATAATTGACCAGCAGCAACAACACCCTCATCATTTTTCCCCCCATCACATGACTGCAGAAACAAGTGGTCTAATTTATACTCCAAGCTCACTTCATTAATTAAACCTTATAACAAATGGGTTTCAATGACATGGGGAACTAGTGTGCCTCTTAAAGAGAAACTGGTTGGCTTATAAAAAGCACTGTCCATGTTCCCAGTGGCATGAAAACATATTACTGTCAATATGCCAGTGGAAAAAGAAAACATCTAGACAAAAAAAGCGAACAAAAAAAAACCCCCAAACAAACAATCCAATCACTCCGAATAAAACTTTTGTCCACATTAAACAAACATTCTTTCTAAAAGTGTGATGAAATGGATGCTGGAACTGCCAGTGCTAAGAATTGGTGACATTTTTGTTAAGAATCAACAAAGTTTGTAGAGTGGAGGTCAAATATTTCAAAAATACCAGTTTAATGCAGAGATAGCCATCTCTGTTTCAAAGCCAAAACCCTCACTGAAGTCAGCTTTTTAGTAAAGTACAAAGAAAATTCTCTTCTTGCTCTCTGTCTCAGTCGCATGTTTGTATTTAACAACACAATTAGTAGGAGAGATGCTCAAAAAACAAACAAAAATGTGACAGTATGTGTGTGTGTGTGTGTGTGTGTGTGTGTGTGTGTGCACGCACGTGTGAGAGAAACATTCTGCTTGGACAGAAATATAGGCCTAGTTGTTATCAGAGAGAAGAAGCAGTTTAAAATAGCCATTGTTTTCTTGAAACAGCTTTTGACTGAGTGACATACAAAGAGGACATTCAGAGATAAGCAGAAGAAACTTCCCAACTCGGCCAAACTTCTGTACAGACAAAGAAGGAAGCTTTCTTAAAGGTGCAGTCTTAGCTGCAAATGAGCTCAGGACACCCTGAACATGGGATGTGTGGGTGGAGGGGGGTGGGGTGGGTCTTGGATCCAGGCAGAGAGAAGCACAGACAGGGATGGATGAGGCAGAAGCGAACACCGGGCTGGGGGTGGATGCTTGTCCTTGCCTTGTGGCCGTGACCCAGGCACGCATCGTATGGAGCGGAGGCGGGGGAGCCGGCTCCCAGCTAACTGCTGGAGCAGGATAAGAGAGTCTTATGCAGCAGGAGTCCTGGCCCCAAAGCTCACTCAACCCTAACAATCAGACAAGTCTGTCCCTCCTCTTCCCACATGCTGGGCCTTCTAATGAGAACCACACCTTTGATATACAGACACCGTCTGCAGAAAAATCTCACGCATTCAGTACGTCATGGCCCAACACAGCTATACATGCAAACATACAAACTCACTCTCGCACACACACACACACACACACACACACACACACACACACACACACACACACACACAGATGGAACTCAAGGACAGTCTGCCCACCTTGGTAAGGGGAGGGTTAGGGAGGTGCAGGTGAGATTGGATGCAGACATGCCTGCTCACAGGTAGAATTGAATTATTGATCACACGACAGATTGAATTATGAGGAATTCATGGATCCACAGTCGGCTCACCCAGTCCCCCCCGGCTTTGGTGGCAGTGTGAACCAGAGTTAGGGAGGGGTAAAAGAATTGTGCAATTTAAGTTAGGATTATTTTCAGAGAGAGAGAGAGACAGAGAGACAGAGAGAGAGACAGAGAGAGAGAGACAGAGAGACTGCACTTAAACAAGCCAGAGCAAACAGAATCGATCAGGTCTTGTTGGTGGACAAATACAACAGCCCAGCCCTGTATGGTCCCCCCTCCACCAATGCGCTGAGCTTTACTGTTCACTCAGAGTGTTTGTCATCTGAGCTTGGGAGGAAATCGAATCCTTGAGTCTCAAAACTGATCACTGAGAGGGAGGGGGAAAGGTCTGACTGCAGGGGGCCTAAACCAGGCATTAGCCACTCCAGCCAGGCCGCAATTACTCCGAGATTGATTGGAAGTCCAACGCAACAAGGGTATTTTTAGTCAGTCACTTAAAGTGCTTATAAAGGCATTATAGAGGCCACTCAGCCCAGCAAAAAACCATGGGCTGACACACATCACTTTTCTTGAGGCTTAACCTACTTCTGTAGAAATCCTGTCATCTCACTCCACACCCACAAACCACTTTGCGTCTGAGGCTCTCAAACTCTCGACAACACGGGAGTTAAATACAAACTCCTTATCATGCAGGTGGCCCAGGGTAAAAGCAGAGGACCATGCTACTCCACAGCACGAGGCTGAGCTGTAGGGCGTGCTTCCACCGGGCTGGCTTGAAGGCCCAACAAAATGTCATAAGGCTGTACAGAGTGCTATGTATAGAGGTTTTTGGGTTTTTTTAATGATAGCACTTCATGGTCGCTGAAGTAAAGTCCTGTATCACCAAAAGTCACCGTGTCGTGTGGTAACTCACTCATCTGCTCTGCTAAACTTGTCAGAGCGTTTAGCAGGACATGACCAAAACAATGACATTATGCTACGCTAGCATAAGCTTCTCCACGCTACATTACGAAACAAGTCTAACGGTATACTGACCATTACCTTTCTTTTCATATTCATTCATGCTCAGGGGAATCATTAATTCAAGAAAAGTAAAAGGCCGTCTTTTTAACTCTGGAGCATGTGCAAAATCATGAGGCAAAAAGGCGGGTTTTTTTTCTTTCATTTATTTTTGAGAGACACTTAAGCTTACAGACCGCGTCCAATCGCTGGATCAGTTCGTGATTGGGTGGTGAACAATAGGAGGCGAGACATGGTACAGAATGGGCAGGTCCATGGCAGGGAGGCGGGCCCTGTCAGAGCTCGCTGGACGCAACCAGACTCGTATCAAGCTGGTGCGCTGCAGAGGACAAGTCAGGCACCACCGAAAGGAATATGCGAGAATGTCGGCGCTGAAATAAAACTGTGAACACACCAACATCAGGTCTGGCTGAGTTTCTTACCCTGTTTTTCTTGGTCATTTCATCTTTTCTTGTATTGAGACAAATTTTTCACCACATTAGCGAGACTGAAATCTGATTGTCAGTTAGTATGAAGAAAGCAAATCCAGTCATACCACCTGACAACTTTCTATACCATAATTCTGTTATTTTTAATAAAAGTTTATGGAAATTTTTTTTTATTTTTACAGCATAATGGGAAGAATGAGCAGTTTTGATTGACAAATTTGGCTCAGAGACTTCTATAACATCTGTTTTAAACACGTCTTTAATCCACTTTTTTAAATGCCGCTTGGGTGTGTTTACACCTGTGGATATACCTGATCTGGATGTAGTCCAATACAAGATGCAACTGAAAACAGACTCTACATTTTCAAATATTTGTAATTCAATCATTCACCAGGTATGTATGATTCAAACAAGTTAGTTTGACTAGTTCACATTTGAAACATGCCAGCTAAGCTTAGTAAGACTTTACATATTCAATTAGCTGAGGAAAATTAGCTACACTTTTTTTAAACTGCATTGCAGGAATTTCACCACATAGACCTTCACATAGAGCACCGGAGGCGAAGCTCAGGCCCAGTTCCACCACAGGCAGAGACAGATGTGGGGTGGCTGCTGTAAAGGTTCATCCACACCACAGCGAGTGGTATGGCAGAGGCTCATTCGAGAAACGGCCCTGTCCCCCGCAGTGTGGGAGCCTGTCCTGAGCCAGCGCATCCAGGCTGGCAGATTAAAGGAACATTCTGGAAACCGACAAAAGAAGAGATGTGGCGAACAGCTTGGGGTGAGAGTTCACGCAGCAGCGGGCGAGAACGGCAGAGCAGCTGCCGGATTCGACTGCAGTTTTTCGGTGACGAGCTTTCTGGGAACGTTCCTCAACCAGTTACCACACTTGCAAACAAAGCTCTCGTAACGAACCCAAACAGCCAGCCCCATCAACACACCCTGTCCCCTCACCAATACACTCGCGGGGAGGACGCACAGGCACACCAATTTGGCAGTGTTGGCTGCGCTAAAGCGGGTAACACATGCTAACTGCGTTTTCAGAGCTGTGAGCTCCATAATAAGGTTGCCTGACCCCACCCGGAGCCCTTCTCTCTCTAATCGCAATAATTAGAGGTCTGGGAGATGCCGAGATCAGTGACGTGAATTGCACGCACTAGCACATTAATGAAAAGCCAACCGCGGAGCAGAACCAGACGGTGACCGCGCAGGAACTTGGCCATGTTAAGATTCGAGAGAGATGTTTTGTTTTCCTTTTTCCCTACTGGCTTTGTGAACATGTGATATGTAGTTAGAATACAAATCAAATGGAGATATACTTTGCTTAATTCACAGGCATGTGTTTAGACATGTTTACAGAGGTTGTGCAGCAGACTGTGATGTCAGGGGCTTAAACAATTTGTTTGGCTTTTAAAATCATAATAAGACCTTAAAGCAAATTCCATACAGCTATACGAACCAACCAGCACAGAGATATGCAAATACCGTACAGCTATACGAACCAACCAGCACAGACATACAAACCACCAAGTGTGGAGAGAGAAAACTTCAAGCAAGTTATTAAAGTGGTATAACAGTGAATCAAAACATATATTGTATGTCTCACTAAACCAGACACAAGCCTAAGCACAAGATCAGAGTGACTATACTCATGTGCAGTGTCTCCTTGACAAAGAAAAAGGGAAAAAAAAGAGAAAGCGAGCGAGAGAGAGAGAGAGAGAGAGAGAGAGAGAGAGCGCCAGTGCCTGTGTTGAAGGAACTGAAGTGAAACTGGAGAACACTGGATTTAAGCCTGAGCCAAAGTCCAGAGGAGTCAGTGCAGAGATATGCATGTCTGCCCTGATCACTGTGAACGAGCTCAGCTCGCTGGAGGCACCTGTAGACACCCAAGATGCACAGTTCCAGTGACACATCTGCAGACGTATTGAACTGGAGACAGACAGCAGCCTCAGGCACAGCAGTGGTGGAAGAGAAGGAGGATTTGAACAGGCCTCTGACAGAATGAACGGAGGAACAAAGAATACACAAACAGCAAAGAAAGGGATGGAGAGAGAGGGAGAGGGATGGAGAGAGAGGGAGAAAGGGAGTATGAGTAAAAGAGGGTAGCAGAACAAAAGACTCTAAGAAAAAAAAGTGTTAATATGAAGAGAATAAATAGGAAAAGTCAAAATAGAACCACAGAGTTTAGAGACCTGACAGAAACAACTGCATAGAGAACCAAGCATGACAGCACAGCACAGGGCTTCGTCTGTACAGCTCCGCTGGTAATGGATGGGCATAGCTGGAATTCCTGGCTCTCTCTCTGACTCCACTCTGGAACACTTCAGAACAGCAGGAACTGCCTCCCTGCAGCGCCTCCACAGGGCTGAGGTGTGTTGCTCTCTAAACATCATCCAGCGCTTGCGCTGTTTGGAGCTTGTGGGGGGGGGGGGAATCTGTTTTGGAAGAGACCACCTTGTTTCTTCG
>JAOXYF010000007.1:8710175-8722963 GCA_028565775.1 Sternarchorhynchus goeldii | reverse complement strand
AATTAAGTAAAATAAAAATTCATCCCATTCCTGTAATCTATTTACACATTCTTGGCTACTATGGGACACATTTCTATCTGAGAGTGGTACTAATTAAAACTCCTGCAAGCAAAAATGACACGAAATCTGACCAATGAAATACATGACTTTGATTACAAGGCCGGCCTATAGTAGCGTGTCCAATAGCAGCCCGGCTGCCTATAAATAGCCAAGAATAACTGCTTTATGCACTGATGCCACTCATTACTGCCCATTGTACACAGATCCTGTTTTAGGGGACAATAAGCTTGGACAAATAAGCGTAAGCTTATGAAAATCCTTTCCAAGTGAATACCTGAAATCTTTGACTCATTAATTATTGCTGTATGCTGGTTCCCTGGTGATGTCAATAAACCAGGCATACAAACTCAGCCATTTTAGTCATATGATCAAACTAACTACATCAACATCGAATGTAAACTAGCATAGTATGTTGCCATGGAAATAGCTTTTCATCACTTTGTTAAGCAAATAATTTGCATATTAGTGGTAAAAGGCTAATATTTTTACGATTTCATGAGCAGATTTAAATGTAGGTAGTTTATAATGTTTTAACTAGCTACATCTGTACACAGAAATAAATGACATTTTATTGTATTGTTTCAATATGTTTGAAAAAGTACAGGGTTCGGGAAACCACGCCCCTCAGGAGGGAGGGGGAGGGGTTGTATTGTACGAAGTTTAAACCTTTTTTTCAATACACTTACGCTGGTTAGTAGATCAACATTCTCCACAGTGGCTGGTAGCTAATGTTAATCTCCACTTGCTCTTTTCAGGTGGTTTATTAACAGTGATTGATGGATGATAATAAGCCATTTAGACTGCAAGCGTTAGGGTCAAGTATTTTACTGGTTGCGAGAAAGCGAGCACAGAGCAAGCTAATATAGTTATATACTTAGCTAACCTAACCTAGATAGCTATCTTGTCTAACCTAGCTAAACGAATGTATATGAAGAACTGAAAACCAAATTGTTAAACAACAGATTCTCACACAGAGAATTAATTAGGTACATTTTCGATGTTCCAGACACAAAATGTCTACTGCACAGATGTGGATATCAGGATCCTATAAAGGACTAGATTTATTCCTAGATTTATTTCATTTAGCAATGATGTATTTAATTAAAGCACTGCAGTATTTAACCCATATTTACTTACCGCTATTTTGTGTGGAGCACACTGTCCTTTTTAATGGATGCATTTGTATTTTCTAACTTATCAGAAAGTTTTATAAGGATGTAAAATAGAGTTACAAACCTTTTTAACAGTGCAAAGCAACTTCTGGCTGTTGTACACGATTGGATTCATTGCAAGTAAAAATAAATGACTGCTCATTTTGCTGATTCCAAAGTATTCTAATCTGTCAATCAAAGCACTGAAATCATAATTAAGATTGTTCAAACCCCCAGTGTGCACTGCCACTCCAACAGACGAGTATAGCTCAATGGGAAAATCAGACTGACAGCTTGACTGCAAAGGGATATTGCAGACAAGCATTCACTGTAGGAGAGAGTATTACAAACCAACCTTATATTAAAAAACAACAGCACAAGAGCCTGTATATTCATTAATAGGACTTTAGAAAAAGCACAAGCTACACATTGTTTTTTACACATTGTTTAAATTAGTAAATAAATAGCCTGTTACATTTAAAGAAATTGCAGATAAATCTGGCGAACTGTTTTCTCGACTTTGTGGATGCACACCTGATTTATAGAGGATTAATGAGATCACAATTTATGCACTGGTGCCAAACTTCTTTCCTGCAGAGCTTTGTTTCAACCCTAATCTTCCCCAGCCTGGCTGCAGTATTCAGATGCTCCTGAAGAACCTGATTAATTAGGTGTGTTCAATTATTGTTAGATGTGCAGGATCACAGATATGCAAGATCAAGAGTGTACACCTCATCTGCTTTCCTCTCCACACTTGTGAATTAATGGATTAGTTTTTAATTCAGCTCTGGACTACCTTAAATAGCACAATCTTGCTAGGCCACAGACCCAACTTTATAGCCTGCGCTTAGATCTTTGCTCTTGCAGTGCATGTTTACATTAGAAATCCTTGTCTCCTGGGAAACTGTTTATTCCCCATTTAACTTTGCAAAGTGAGGCTGCAAAGGCTAAGATGGTGGTTTATAGAAACTAGTACTGTTGTCTCATGTATTATGAAGGCCACTCAGGTTTACTTGAAATGTGTATATTTTTAATTAGACGTTCTGGATAAACACAGTGAAATGCATGCGTGGTGGTTATGCAAGGGTGAAATTTTTTAAAATCTACAGTGATTGCAGGCTCTAGATGTCAGTTACCTAAAATTTTTCAGCTTGTTCTTGCCTGTCACTTTGTTGGGTAATGAACTGTATTCTTGAGGAAGAACTGACAAGCACTGACAGTCACCCACATCCTTGATTCAGTAATGTGAAAGCTAGTTATGCTACCCAATTTCTCTTTTTAGAAAAAGGTATTTTACAAATTCCTTCAAATAAACAGAAGTGAGATTCAAGTCTGTCCCAAAGAGATGCATGAAAATGGAATTTGGATCTTGGACTAAGCTAACTGTAATTATCTTATATCTGTTATTTACATACACGATTATTAACACTGCTGGGACATTTTGTTAGGTGTGTAGCCCTCTTTCATGTGAGAGATAGGCTACAGTTGGTGTTGTAGTCTTAATTTGAGAAATTCTAAAGTTGTTTTATTATAAAAGTGCAGGCCCTATTAAGAAAGGAAGATTTTTGACCAGAAATGGCAGTTGTTACTGCACAAATATCTATTTAGCTCAATAACAATTCGAAGTCGAATAACAAGACCTACCAGGAATGAGTTTATTAGGGTTGGAGATGCAGCTTTTCTACCATCTAGTGGTACTATATTAGAAAGTGCTTGTGCCTGTTATTTTCATACCGGAAGAAGACTCAGGCTGACTTCCTCGCTATATGTTTAAAATACGTTTTCTTTTAGATATAGACATTTACGAGACATAGACAAGCTGTGATAGACTTTTTGTATAAGACAATATAAACTCGTCTTGATTGTGTTATAAACGACCGATACGGAAAATCATGAGACTTCCTTCCTCATTGGTCAACCTTATGCACACGCCCTACTTCTCCCCCACAATGCAATTGTGAACCTTAAGATCTGCTTAAAAAACTAATGGTATAAAGATTAGTAAAAATGGTTATTGTCTATATATACATGATAAATCTACACATATTGGTTTTCATGCTGTGTGTGGTCGCTTATCAGATGTTACCGTCATCGAGATATTAAAATCGCTGATATATATTCTCTGGTAGCAGGCCGTTTTCTTCAGCTTTGCGCAGTGGCAGTATCGTAGCCTATGAGGTTTATCCGAGGCGCGATTATTGCTAGTTGAAAACTTTACCCAATACCCCGCCTTGACGACTTGAAATATAGTCGGCTATGGCAATTTTTGACGGTCTCTAAGGAGACTGGCATCATTAGTTAAAAATAATGTTATTTGTTTTTATTCTTTGCGTATTAATTGTCTCTTGATGTTGCTTATGTTACGGGTGGTTTTCACGTCACGTGTTACGACCATCGCGTTATTACGTTTTAAATTTAGTTTTATTTTGCACAACGCCACGTGATATGTTAATGTGCGGCATTAATTGAAAATATTTGAACATACAGCGATGGTCTTTCGTTGAAAGCGTCTTCCTGTTTGTTGTGAGTTTGCGGGGTCGAGCGTGTTCAATAAAAACGTTGTTGAGGATACGCAGATTCTCTAACGTTCATGCCTATTATAACTGAACGACGTAGCAAACCCGTCTTGTCACGACATAGTCACTAGAGTCCGGTAGTGATCCGCCAAAGAATAGAGTTGAGCACATAGCAAATGTTTTCTGCAAAACTGACTTGGTTCGATGTGCATGTACATTTACGTTTAAGGCAATTTAGCAGACGTTCTTATCCAGAGCGAATTACTAAATGCTTTTCTTATCAAAAGTATAAGACATTTAGGAATGTGTATAAGATTCTGTGTAAGTTACTACTCCCATTCGTTGTGTTAAAACGCGAAATAAAGTATTACTTTAAAGGGGAGTGGCAGCTTTGGTATTGTAGACTTTGCAAACGTGGTAACCGACTTGGAGGGGGAGCTAGTGCACACATTAAACATACACACGAAGTATTATGAATCTCAGAATTCAGCAGACAGCAAACCTTTAATCACAGTCTGTCGTTGACTATGGAGAGCAGCATTAAATCAGCACCGAGTCAAAGTAAAGTTTCTTCAAACTTGAAATATGCCCACAAAGCAGCACTTATTCTGGCTAGGGGAGGTAGCAAAGGGATTCCCCTGAAGAACATCAAGATCCTTGCTGGGGTGCCCCTAATTGGATGGGCTGTGAGAGCGGCGCTGAACTCAGAACAGCTTGACAGGTAGGATGCATTTATGTATAATATAAACTAATACGCTACATTTGGAATATTACAGGAATCAATTTATTGAAAGAGACAGTTATGCAAAAAAAGTCAGTGACGTGCTATCTGACTGTTGCATGGTACCAGGAGAAAACATCATTTTTTTCTGTTTTATTACTATGGCCCAAAGGCAAAGCGTGGGTTCTGCTCTGTTTTGTTATCTTATCAAAGTTTGGGCAGTCATAAAAATAAAAGCAAAAGAAAAAAAATGACATTGAGTAATTCTTTTTTAGATTAAATAAACTCTCAACAGACTTTCAATAACATGTATTTGGAGTTTTCGAATTCATACATTTTGAACTTGTAGACGCTAACCTGAGAAGTCATTGAACATGTAATAGGAATAAATACATATCATTTTATCATACCCAACAAGATGGTGTAGACATGCTGCTGACAACGTTCTGTAACTGGATTTAGGTTATGGTTCGAGTCAGAATTAGGGCCAGGTTTAGCATAAGGGTGAGGTTAAAGTTAGTTGGGTTTGTTTGATGTCTGACCCTTGACAGTCACTTAACTGTGATTATATCCAAACTGTCATCTAATTCATTCATGACAATTATACAGATACTTTATTTAGGGTGTATTAATTAGTAAAAGACCACTCAAAATAATGTTACTGGAAAAAGAACCCTCAATGTTTGTTGTATCAAAATATAAAAAATACACTCTCAAAAAAACAAACAAACAAAAAAACCCCAAATAAATATTAAAATAACTGCACCAAAATGCTTCTTTTTCAAGCACAAAAATTAAGCAATCTTATAATTATAGTAAATACACAGATCTTACAAATACATTTATTAAAAAATATATATATTGGGGAAAACCATAGCTAGGTGTGTTTCCTGGTTTGTGTGTATGGAAGAGCAGTTCAACCATGAACGTTTTTATTATGGGTAACTCTTTCATAGCTTGTCACTGTTTTTAAAGCCGAGGTTTCAGGCACAATGGCCAAACACCGTTTCATACAACATTATTTTGTTTATATCAGGCATGTAAGAAGATGTTCACAAAAATAACGATAATGATAACGAACTACTGATAATGAAAGAGTCTACAGCAACCTGCATTTTGAATGTTTACAGTTTTGATGACTCTTGTGTCTGATGGTATTAATTTGACTTGGCTTGTGTGATCTCTTGTTCTCAGTGTGTGGGTGTCTACAGACCACGATGAGATAGAGAGGGTTGCTAAATTGTGGGGTGCTCAGGTAATCCGTAGGAGTCAAGAGGTGTCCAGAGATTCCTCCAGCTCACTTGAAACCATCCAGGAGTTCCTCAGACTGCGGCCAGGTACATTTATTTGGGTGAGCACTGCACTGGGAGGTTTGGGTATAAAATGGAGCAGAACTACAGACTGTCAAATTAACCACTAAAACAAACCAGATAAGTCAGAGACAGTGGTGTATGGCTGAAAACTTCGTCATCCAACTGTGAATCTGGCAGAAAAAATGTTAATATACACAATACTTTTGGCATCTTGTAATTAAATATACTGCACACCAGATTAGTAGAACTACTTAGTAATTATATTATACATTTTTGTTGATTACTGGCTATGTATATTGGAATTCATATATTTTAAAAATAATAATGCTTATATAATATAATGCAACAAAATGCAATAAAGTACATTAATAATATAACATTACAGAGGGTTAAAGGGTTTGGCAAATCAAGCCAGTAAGTTTTTGTCTATGGCTTTATTATTATAAACATACTATTAACCCTTTTACTATTCTTGGAGTCAAAGGAATCATAATTTCTAATGTGCTTAAAAGTTACTATCACAAATAGAATGTTGACAAACATGCTTATGACATGTTGGGATGACACGTGCTGTGCTAGATTTCAGCCTATTTTGACGGTTAATGCATAATTTCTGTATCTTAATTTCATGTTTGAAGTTACTGCTTCATGCACTACAGAGTCTTTCTTTTGTGTGATTAAATATTTAAACTGATGCAATGACTTGTTTATCCAGGGACGTCTGATAAAAAGGAAGTACTAACATAGTACTAGATGTGACAACTTTGAGTTATTCATGGTTTTATTACTGGAGTACAAGTTATCCATTGTTTCATTACTTGAAAGCGTCCTTGGGTTTGAGGCAGGTGATATATAAATGCAACTTTTAATCAAAGCTAAAATAGCACAGGAATCTGAACACATACCTCATGAATATGTGGGTTATGTAAGTGTGAAGTAAAGATAAAACGGCCTTTGCTCACTGAAAACAACCAGAATAATAAGTGACTTTTGTCCATGTGTGACGGCGAGGCAGAGGAAGCAGGCACAGACGCCACTGGAAATGAACTGGGAAGTTTATTAAAACAGGGTTGCCAGTGGCGTAAACAGCAGTCAATAGACACATAGGTGAAACACCCACAACATAGCCTCTTCTCTCCGGGTGTACCGATGAGACCGGGTAATCGCGGCTCATACACGAACTGGCGACAGCGTGAATCCACAGGGGCTGCGTGAACAGTTCGGCAAGCCAAGCCAATCCGACAGTCCATCTTCGGTATTCCCGGCCAGGCTGTAGGTGTGTTGGTTGTGCACACGAACTGGAAGGGCCTTCCTGAAACAGGAGCTGTGAGAACAGTTCCAATGGTGCTGCTAGCGCACACTAACCGGAAGCAGCGTGTATCAACAGAGGCCGGGTAAATCCTCCGATGGTGCAGCCGGCGCACACATGAACCGTCGACAGCGTGTAAAGACAAAAGACAAAGGCACTAAACACAGTCCTAAATCAATGTACAGCACTAACCGTGCTGTGCGGTGTGCTTACATAGTCCGTTCGGTGATGAGCGCCAGGTGCGCTCAATCCACTGGCAATTGGTGGGCGTGGCCTGCGGGCTGGCTGCCCGGCGAATCGTGACACCATGAAAACTCAAGCGTACGATTTTCTCCCCCTTAAAAATCTATAAAATATAACATTCTTTAGCAGCATTCTCCCAGACTATACCCAGTCACTGCCTACATCTGCAACCACACGTGGTCCTAACCACACTGCAGGCTTCCTTACACCTAACAGGTGTCCCCTCTGCTGCCATGTTTTCTCTAATTCGTGTTCAGGACAAGTGAAGAACACAGGACAAGTGTTTTAAAAAGTCAAGAATAAACTTTACTACAATATGTTCTCTGCAACAACCTTTTTAATTTTAATTGCTTTAAATGTATAAAACATTTTGCAGTGGGGAAACCTGATTGTCTGATTGGCTTGTTAAAATTCTATCTTTCTCACAGTTTTCCACCATTGGCTCATGTAACTACATCAGATAGGACTCGTGTATTGGGTCAGACCGACCTCAGTAATGTCTACACTGTCTTCTCTTGGCAGCATTAGCGCGTATTGCTCTTAGATATGTACTGTGAGTTTGGTGTGAGCTGAGTCTATTAGTAAGTTTCACTGGGCTCTTTCTTAGAATATGTTTAGGTCTCTTCCTGATTGTGACTGGCACAGCTCAGTACACACTCCCAGAGCCCAAGGCCACTTGTGCTCACACACACACACACACCGCTTAGTTCAGCATTCCCTCTCACGTTAAACAGATTGTTTATTTTGTATAATTTTGTTCATTTGTATAAGTATGTAATATAAAAAGCAGGAAGATATTGGAAGATTATTATTCCACACTTTTGCTGAACAAGCTCTACCCACATCTGTCTTCCAGAGGTGGACATTGTCTGCCATATCCAAGCCACATCCCCATGCCTGCACCCTTACCATATAACAGAGGCATTACAGATGATCACAGACGAGGGCTATGATTATGTCTTTTCTGTGGTGCGCAGACACCAGTTCCGCTGGTCTGAGGTGAACAAATCAGGTAGGAGTGAATCCTTGTTAAATGCAAAAAGTAGGCAGCCCTGCTGAAGCAAAAGAAAAGTTAACAAGTATGTGGTCAGTATGTAAATAAAGCCTAGTAGGACAGGTGTCATATGTATCATATTAAAGTAACTTTTTTCAGTAACTACTGGGAATTGTTCAGCAAGTAGTAACAATCTGAAAGCAAAAAGTTGAAGTAATCTAGCTCTGCTTCAGTAGCACCATGAAAACAGCTTGTAAAATTTTCAGGATAGCTTCCCTCTGTTTCGTTCCTGTTATAGAGGGGAAGTGCACCATTCCCATGAACCTGAATCCTGCCAAGAGGCCCCAGCGGCAGGACTGGTCAGGGGAGTTGTATGAGAACGGCTCGTTCTACTTCTACAAAAGAGAAATCTTGGAGAACGGGCTTCAGCAGGTACAGTATCTGCTGTAATTCATACTGCATCAAGGACTAATGATACGGCTCCTAACTGCATTACTAATCATTTAAAAAAACTAATATACACAAGTCAGAACTGTTGTAAATATTGTCTTGAGTGCGTTTTAATCTTAGCAATTTATGAAGAACTTTAAGAACGGCAGAAAGGTAAAGAATTGTACAAGTGTTTCCCAAAAGCCTTCTTAGTCCCTAAAGTTATGAGCAAGTTTTAAGTATTTCTTTGTTGACTCTGGAAAGCAGTGTAAGGGAAATTCAAGTGAATGTTGATCTTTCCACAGCCTTGTTCTGGACATTTAAGACAGGAGTGAGTAAATGCCTTCAGAGTGAATAACCGCTGTCACCCTCTACATACCCACCAGCAAATCCACCATTCCATGTCATTTGACAAACTCCAGAATTAGCATGATTACTCTCAGGCCACTTGGCCACAATGTCTGTAAAGAGCCCTTGGTGTTATATACTTGCACATTCAACACTGAGACGCCTTTAGAGCAGATGTAGTTAGGACTCAAGAGGCTGGGAGTGTGGATGGGAATCAGTGTGCCATCCTCTGCACCAACAATATCATCAATATTTCCAATTACATTAAAAACTATTTTGGTTTCATGCAGTGCATCTCTACTCCTTGGAAATGTTATAAATGTTGGTGCATGGCACAGCACGAACATGTTTAGATACAGCAGCCTTGCTTAGCTTGGTTATGAATGTTTTGGGAACGGTACCCCTTGTTTGTATAAAGAATAAGTTATTGTTTTTTCCTCTCCAAGTGTGGAAGAACTGCATATTATGAGATGCTTCCTGAACACAGTGTGGATATTGATGTAGACATAGACTGGCCTGTGGCAGAGGAAAGGGTTCTGAGGTATGGAAATAGGTATCAAATGAAATCACTTTCTCTGGTACTTCTCTTAATTTTGTATTATTTATTTTTATTTTATTATTCCATTGTTTTGTTCTACTGAAATTAATGAGCACAAATAGTTTAGCCCAGGTGTACAGAGGTAGAAAGGTTACTACTAAAGCCTAAATAAAACTGTAAGCTGGAGACATGTTTTGTGTGGTAATATAGTTGCTTCAGTGTGGATGTTAATATATATTTTTAACTAAGAGGTTTCATGTCATTCCTATGAAAGGTTAAAGCCCTGTGTGCATTAAGTTGTGCACACCCAGTTGTGTGCACAACTTAATGCACACAGTCAGTTTAAATATGTTTAACACCAATATATACATGGTCATGCATATTTTCAGGAACCAGAACCACATTTACAGGGAACAGTAAATAAGAAACAGGAAATTTACAGGGAACAGAATAGTTCCATAAATTTCCACTACATGAGTCATTTCTCTCTTTCGACATGCAAAATATATGAGGTAAAATGAAACATCATGGCTGCTTTGGAACATGTATTAAGATGAACTCTATTGTATTAACTCTATTGTATTAACATGTATTAAGATGAACTCTATTGTACTGTATATTCTGTAGGTTTGGCTATTTTGGGCGTAACAAACCAGCACACTTCAGGCTACTGCTATGTTCTGTGTCTGGCTGTATGACTGATGGACAGATATACACTTCAGTCTCTGGAGAAGAACTGGTGTCCACTAACACAAGAGATCTTGATGCCATACGGATGCTGCAGAATGAGAACACTGAGGTATAGGTGGGTGGGTGGGACTGCTGGTGACTTACCTGTCCTTACACAGTGTTCTAATCTAATTGCATTTTAATGGGTCTAATGGGGAGCTGTATGTATACACAGCATTATGGCATTATTCTAAAGTAATATTTTTTGGTTTACTTGGTTTAGTTGTTGAAACATTTGAGCAAAATACTGAGAATCACTTATGCATATCCTATACATTCAAAATATGTTGCAGAGCAGTTTTCCCAGGTGCTATTCCAGCAGATAATGCAATATTGTTTTTGGTATGCATGCTAGGTGATCCTGATCTCTTCCAGTGATGATCCAGTACCCAGGGCACTGGCTGAGAAGCTTGCCCAGCGAGCTGGCTGCACCCTCAGATACAGAGCACAAAATAAGCAGGCTGAGGTGGAGCGTCTGCTGAAGGACAGGCAGCTCGAATGGGAAGACGTGGCCTTCTTCGGTGAGGCTCGGAAATGACATTAGTAATACATCCTTTACAACATCTTGGCATATCAGAGTAGCAGTATTTTTTCAGGCAATTTATCCTCCACCACACTGGCTTCCATTATCCTCAGGTTCAGACACACAGGACGTGGACTGCCTGTCGAAGGCCGGTCTGAGTGGTGTGCCTCCAGACGCTCCCGCTGGTGCCGTTGTGGCTGCCAAGTACACCACCCACAGCCTGCCAGGGCATGGAGCACTACGAGAGTTTGCCCAACACATCTTACTACTGAAAAAGAAGTTGTCTTCAAAGATGGAAGAGGACCGCATTGATAGAAATAATTTTTAGAGCAAATAAAGTTTATTGTTTTTAAATTCTACTTTGATCATTTTACAATTTTTCACATTTCTTTCTTTGTGGACTTTGTTGATTTTTTTCCCTTTCATTTTTGTTCTAAACCTGCTGCTTCTGTTCAGAAGCTTTGTGGTTAACTCTGTTCTGTCTTGATTTTCTTATTCTTTATTAATTTAAATATCACTTTTTTGCTACATGCAGTCTCTCACTAAACAAATGGGCACACAGAGAAGCTTATCATTTAGGAAATGTAGCATTTAAAAATATATTTTAACTCTGAAAGGGGTGTACACAAATGTGAACAAAACTGTGTACAGTTCTCCTAAGTACAATGCAAATGCTACTGATGGTTTTGTGGTCATGCTGTCAACTTTAATTTCCACTGATTTTGAACACTTTCTTATTGCTGATGTTTTTAAAATACACATTACTATGTCCAAGGACAACAATGCTATATCTGTTGGTCTCTCATAGCATGTGGCTGTCACACACACTCATTGTCATAGACTACAGTTAGAGGTTCAACATTCAATGTCTACTTTATCATCCACCCTATCTGGATCAGTTGACACTTTAATGGGTGATATAGTAAAAGTACAAAACCCTGACACCCTACACCAAAAACAAAGAACAAACAAGAAAAAAACTCCCTACTTCTCAACTACAATAAAAATATTCCAACAGCCAAAGACACGATAACTACTCAATTATTATACGCTTTGAAAAGAGCTATTTATGTCAATGGCCAAATCCAGAAAAGGGGCAAACAACATGTTTCAAAAGACCACACAAATTCTGTGCTTTTTAAAAGAGATTCAGAAGTGTTTCAAATGTACTGTTGACACTTGTATGTAGTGGATGACACTGCAGTGAAACTAGACTGGTCTTTTTATATCTAATAAAAAAATCTTCTCTATTGTACACCTTGTGATGGGCATGTTATTTACATATAGGTTAATATGTCACCTAACTGTAAAAATTCTACACTTATATTACACTGATATCTAAGAAGTTGTCAATGATTCACAGAACTAATCCTAGGGACATATTTGACAATCTCAATATATCTCTCTCCATTTTACAGGAAAAGCACCAGACAAGTTCAGTGACCTTACTGATAAGGATTCATGCAATTTGCTCCAAATTCTTTGTGGTTTTTGGAAGCATTAAAACTTCCAAGTACTTTTGGAAGTACTAAATATACAAGAAAGAGAGAATTTATGGGGGAAATCTTGAGTTGCTGTGACTAACAACCAAAAAGGAGTTTTTGCTTACAACAGAAGTCTACATCTTCAGGATTGATACAGACTGGAACCAGATGCTTGCGTTTAAAGAAAATTTATTTAGATAAATTCAGATTTATTTAGAGACAATGCAGAGCCATATTGATAAACATGAACATGTGTACCCAGAGATGACACAAACAAAACACAAGGGGCAGACACAAAGATGAAAAACAGGAAACTTCAAAATGTACAAAACCAGAGAACTAGTCTAAGAAAGCAAACAAACCCCAGAGGTACAGTATAAGGCAGAGATTATAAACAAACCCAAACAAACCCCAGAGGTACAGTATAAGG
>JAOXYF010000007.1:8661220-8671697 GCA_028565775.1 Sternarchorhynchus goeldii | reverse complement strand
CACACCCACTGAAGCACGGTAACTCCAGTACACAGACACACCCACTGAAGCACGGTAACTCCAGTACACAGACACACCCACTGAAGCACGGTAACTCCAGTACACAGACACACTCACTGAAGCACGGCAGTTCCAGTACACAGACACACCCACTGAAGCACGGTAACTCCAGTACACAGACACACCCACTGTGTGTAAAGAACTGTGCTTTGCACATATTCAGTAACAACAACAACAACAACAATAATAATAATAGTAATAATAATAATAATAATAAGGTGCATTTGTATAGTGCCTTTCACAAACCCAAGGACGCTTTACACACGTACACAAAAAAAAACCTTGGAGACATAATAATAAGAAAAGAGGAAAGTTTTAAATTGGATTTTAAAAGAAGAACAGTTGAGGAGAGACTGAGGCAGAGAGCTCCAGAGCTTCAGGGCAGAAGCACTGAAAGATCTGCCACCCATGGTAGCGAGTTCAGTATGTGGGACAGACAGAAGAGTAGAGTGAGAAGATCTAAGAATGTGAGAGGGACAGCAGACCTGGATGAGTTCAGTGAGATATGGAGGAGTGAGACCATGGAGAGCCTTGAAGGTGAGAAGCACCTTTTGTAATTAATCCAGCAGATGACAGGTAGACAGTGTAACTGGCACCTTTTGTAATTAATCCAGCAGATGACAGGTAGACAGTGTAACTGCTGCAGGACAGGTGTGATGTGTGCTGAACGTTTAGTAGATGTGAGGACTCGAGCTGAAGAGTTCTGGATGTACTGAACGCGGTTTAATAACAGTCTTTAATTCAGTGTCTATTTATTCTGTTTTGGATTTTTTTGGCTGTTATGTGGAGACTAAGTGAGGTGTTGATATTTTCTATTGTTTTGTCTTTTGTTTCCATAGCAATGCTGTGCTGAACTGTTTGTGTTACTTTTGAGTTTATTTTGATTTTATCACAGATCTGGCCATTTGCCCAAGTGCCATCAGGTCACTGTTTGCGTTAAATACGTAGCATTGGTTTTGGGTTAAATACGTATCATTGGTTTTGGGTTAAATACGTAGCATTGGTTTTGGGTTAAATACGTAGCATTGGTTTTGGGTTAAATATGTAGCATTGGTTAGCCTCCATCCACAAGTTCTGATTTCTGCACAGGACTGTCATCCACTGGCCTTTTTTTAAACCTTGTTATATGTTGTGGCTAAACACTTAAAATCCCCCAAAAAGAAATGTCACAACTAGTTACTGGTGATCTTAGATATGACCACATAGATGTGACCTTTCAGATTATTATATAATAATCCTCATCTAAATAAAGGAGTATACCAGCACTTCAGACTGTTTCTATCTATTGATTCTCTGTCTATTTGGAAAGCTAGTAATCTATCTATATGATTGGCTAAGATTAGTCGGTACCAGACCTGGACTGGACTGAACTGGACTGGACTGGCATGTGTGTTTTGCACTGTTTGGCCTGGCTATACTTTTATATATCTTATAGATATATAGAAACATACTACTATTTTATATATCTTAGATATATAGAAGCATACTAATATTTTTTCCACACACAAGACTTCAAAATATTATGCTACAATTTTTGGTCTGTCAAATGTTTTTGTTGTTGTTGTTATTTTTGTTTGTTTTTATTTTTAATACACTGAATGTAATGTCTTATATGAGTAGATTCTTCCTTTCATGTACAAGAAACAGGCCTGAGGGACCATCATTTTCATGGAATAGTGAAGTGAGTCCGTATTTCTTTCTTTTGTAATCTACAAGCACACCCTCAATCCAGATATATTTATCCATTTAACATAATCTCTCACAGCTATCTATTTCCATTTTCTGTCAGTCACACACTTCTCTGTCTTGGTATTAGATATCCACTGGAAATGCCTCAAACAGTCCACAATACTGACCGTGCTGTTTGGAAAAGCCTGTAACAACACCACAGCCGCTTGGGAGCCAAAGGACCAGAGTTCGAATAGGCCCCACAACATTGTTTATTTACCAAAACAAAACTAAAAGAGAAGATCAGCCAAATACTTCCTCTTTTCTATAAAGAACTAAAGAAAAAAAAAGTTAAAACAAACAAACAACAAAAAAATAACACGTACAAAGATAAACAGTACAGGCTTGAAACAGTCTTGATGTTTATGGCAGTAACACTGTGGTGTAACACTTCCAAAAGAGTCTCTATCTGCACATGGTCCAGAAAGTAGCAGTTTATCCAGCACTGCAGTTTGCTCTCAGGTGTGCTGAAATGGTAATGATGGCTTTAGGTCTTTAGGTCATCATCTCCTCCCTCTCCACAATGTTTACTCTAAAACGAAGGTACAGAGGTATGTAACATTCACCAACTGATTTGTCTTAATATAAACCTGGTGTCCTGACTTTTTTTCTGTCATAGCTCATAGAAACAACCCCTTCAGCAGTGGACAGCATCAGACACAGGCACAAATACACTCAACCCAGTACCTAATCATCAAATAGACCTCTTTAGGAAACTACAACTCATTTCAGAAAATAGACTGCTACAAAGCTATAGTCTTCACTGTTTATTCACAGTGGAGTGTTCTTGGTTTAAATACCTTAAAGGAATATATACCAATATGCAGGAGAGACATAACACATTAAAACATGTTGTTTTAACACAGTAGACTAAAGGTTTGCTTCCTGTTGTGGTGGTTACTGCCTTGAGGTTTTCAGAAAAACCTACTGCCCCCTACTGCAGCTGAAGGACTTGAGCAGTGTTTAATTATAAAGGTTTCTACAAGTCCCATGTTACATTTAAGAGCACTGCTTTACTAGAACACCTTCTGAGAACAGTTGACATGTGTAGATTTTGTAAGTCCTTGTGAAAGAAAGTAATAGTCAATAAAAATTAATCCTTTGTGCTAATTAAGAAGGAGAGAAGGAAAATGTGCTGATTTCCTGCCCTTAGGCTCAAATGGGGAGTCAAACACCTGCTTCCTGATGTGAAAAAAGACCAGAAGACACACCTCCATGTAAACACAAACACACACATAAAGAGATGTCATAACCAGTATAAACATTAATTAATGGTATTGATGGTATTGACAAAAAAGTTCATAGTAATTATTCAAAAAACATAATTGTAAACACATTTTTAAAATTGTTTCATAACACATATTGCTCTGCTTAACTTGCACTCTAAAAATTAAGACTTAAAATTGCTCATGATTTCATTGGCTGCCACTGTTAGTACAAAAAAGGGTTTCCCCTTTCTGCCCCGCTCCCACCCCATACAAAAAACAGTCTGGGAAAGAACTCCTTACTACTGAAGGCACAGCATGACATCCTGTGCTATACCCTCCAACACACACACACACACACACACACAGGGTCCCCTGAGCCAGAGCAGTGTGTGTTGTCTGAATGAAATTATAATATCCTCCATATGGAGCTAGTTCAGGCTGCACAAGCCTGGGGGATGTAAACTATTCATGATCAGAGCATAGTCAAAGAGAAACCTGGAAATGAAAAGCCTAAGCCAGTTGATGAACCACTACCCCTGTAGTAAAACCCAAATCAAGAGGAGCAGTGTTGTCTCACAAGAACAGCAAGATAAGTATTAAACATATACAAAACACTGTTTAAAATAATCTGTAAGGACAATCCCAGACTAGAGACAGAAGAACTGATGCTAAGTGGACAAAGAGTATTGCAGTTCTCTTCTGGAATATTTCACTTTATCATAAAGTGACAGAGTATTTTACCATAAGATTACTGAGTATAACGGTTCCATCTAGTTGGTGTTATCAGATTGACAACCTTCATAAAGTTGGTTTCCAAAGTATGTTCAAGAAACCAAGAATTTATTCATATGTAGGTAATGTGCTTATGTTGACTATTGATTGTGAGATGATGATCTATCTGTATACATAAAAGCATGACTGAATGGGCATTGGACATTTTTGACATTATTTCAGTCGTAATTGTAAATCTTATTTCACTACAAAAACATGTTGATTTCCAAGAGCATTGGAAACATTTCCACATGATTAGGAGAGGAAAGGCCAATGGCAAAAAACGGCATTAAAGCACATTCTGGATATCACTGTTTTAGGAAACTATGGGAAATGGCTGTAAATTGCTCAGAAGCTCAAACGTTGAGAAAGCTTCGACATTTAATAAAAATGCCAGGTGACAACAACAGCTTTTTTTTTAATCAGCTAATGAATCAGAGGGCTGGCAGTTTCCCACAGAGTGCCGACGGAGAGATTAGTTTAATTAGTGAGCAAGAATATGAAGCTACAATATGAATATTAAGGCAAACAGAAATGGGGACCACATGAAATCACCTGACAGTGGAATAAATGAATAGTGGGATGTTAAAGCAATTTTTAATATTATGGCAATGTTGTTAAAACATGCTGAAAATATTTTTAAAAGTTAATACATGCTAAAAATAACACCTAAAAATAATACTGATAATTTAACTAAACCTGTTGTATCCATGATGTTAAAACGTAATTGTGATTTGAAATGTGAATTTACCATATTTTAACTTAAAAAATGTTTAACTATATAGACAGTAAATTCAGTAACACAATACATTACCTCTGTTAAACACAAACATGTGAGCATAACAACTCTGCAGTTTTACATATTAAAAACATTCTACAAGAGAAACAATGTCCCCATTGGCCCTGAGCGATCTTTCAGATGGTACAACACTTGCTGGTAGACATAAAAGCTCCCTAGAAAACATGGCAAGGTGAAGCAGCTTAGATGCATGGCCTTCCACCACATCAGTGGATTATCTCCTGCTTCAGCTGATGGCCGAGACAGATAAACCTTGATTTCCGCTTTCAGTCTGTCTGTCAACATATGATGTTATGAGAAAGCTCTTTTTTAAGAATACTGTATCTATGAAGTTTGATTCGTTTCTATTCAGGGGTGAGGTATTGAATGTTTAAGCTAATATATGGCTGACCTTCCCTCTACTGTTTGTCCAAAGGTCATTGGTTGCTGCAAAAACATATCTCTAACCTCAGCTTTTGCTGCACAAAGGTTTGAGATTTCAGTCTTGGTAAAGAATTTCCATGATGGAACTTTGTACTGTGATGAAGAACCCAGTCTCAGAGTCCTTCATCCTTTCTTCCTGCAGTTTCTGCAGATTGGGAACTCACTAAAGCACTAAAACAAACAAAAAAAGGGTCTTCTTAGTTGAGTAACTATGGAGCATCGTCACCTCTCTCTGGTATGTTATTCACAAATCATTCACTTACCAAACACACATTGAATAGTTGACCTATGTTGACCTGGCACATGCTTTATTGATATTTATAATGTAATTATAATTATAATTTCCAATTGAAGCTGCAAGAAGCATCTTAAAGTGCTTTTCCAATGTCCAACTATCATACATTGCAGTCACGATGCAATTTCAAACGAGGTTTGCTGAATAGATTAGGTAGATTGATGGACAGATTAGACAAGCGTAGTTGAGGGACAGATAACGAGCCAGGTGATTGGCACGCATTGCAGATAAAATAAACTCAGAGCAGTAGAAAACACAGGTAAAAGCATCCAGCTCTCAGGTGACAAGAGCCTGACCCTGTGTGATGGCAGCAAGGAGGGAGTGAGATGCAAGGGTTGGCTTAAAGCATCTTTATTCATGACTCTCGGCTCGAGTGAACCAGAAAGCAAAATCTAAACAACGATAACTTCTCAATTTGGGTACATGGTCAGGCAGCAGTACGACGGAGTTGTAGGCAGTGGATCAGAGTACTTGGGTCCCTCATGCAATGGGCAGCACTGACGAATGGAATGTGTGAGCTTAATTACAGGGGCATAGACAGAAATGAGGTGCATGGCCAGTGATCAGTAAGTTAGCAGTGATGGTAGAAGATGTGATAGCAATTAAACTACAATACATTATATAATGTCAGACAGTGAGATGCATAGGTGATAAGGGCTAAGGGCTTTACAAAAAAGTAAAAGAAACACCACCCAAGCTAAAACACATGTTCTTTTTCTATTCTGTTGAGAACATCTTAAGAGTTTTGCACCTGTTTACCCAGTGACCATGCAGCCCAAGCCAGGTGTTGTCTTGGCAAGGAGCTGGTCCACTGGTCCAGCTCTGGTCCTCTGTAGCAGGCTCTGTCTGGCACTTCTTTATATCAGTATCATGGCAGCATTCAGTATCGCATTGCCACCCTTCCCCCCAAAAAAAACCAACAAAACATTGTTTATATATGGTATATGACAGAGACCCAGAAGTTTGTGATTTTATCACATGGCAGTTAGGTATATGACAGCGACCCAGAAGTTTGTGATTTTCTCACATGGCAGTTATATATGAGTGCCTGATGGAGGAGAAACATTGTTCCTGCCAGTGCAGGTCTTTTTCCCAGTGTGAGAAGGGGTTTCAGTTTCCCCAGTGTGATAAGAAGTGATGAAAGGTGTGTGTGACTCCCTCCTCCAGTTCTGTGTTCCATTTTTACGTGGCAGTTCCATGTACAGTGGTCATTCGGCGGTTGTTTCAATCTTCTATAACTCAGGAGTGGCAGGGAACCTAATTGACAGGAACCTTGTGAGGAAGCTCAGCATCAGTGCCATCCTGCTTACTACTGTACTAGCAATGTAAGTGCAGGACGAGGATTCCCATTCATGCTGCTTACCAGTATTTGTCTGGGTTTTACCAGGGTCCTCCTCATCAAACTACAAACTGTGCCATCACCCTGGTCATGAAATCCAGCCCACTGAGGAGTTGGGTTTACCCTCTGTCCCAAGACAGTACATTCAGGAGGCCCCAGTACATGGTTTACATTGCACATCCACCTTGCCTGTCTCAACTAGCATATTCTTTGTAAAATGGGTATATTATCAAGGCTGCTCGTGAAGTACCCTCACCCGTGCTGTTAGTGCCTGGCACTCTAGAGCAGCTATCGGAGGCTCACTATTTCATGAGGCTTTATATGCAGCACCTATAACCTCATTAGGATTAGGGGGTGAGAAGTGGAAGATCAATTTCAGCATTATCATGGCCATTATGAATACCTGATTCTTCTATATGGCCTAGCCATAGCACCTTCTGTGTTCCAGGCATTCATCAATGAAATCTTCTTGGAATTTATGGGTAGATATCAGACGTATCATCAGGTGTTCCTGGTGTTTTCTAATTACCATCAAAAGTTCATAACATCCTTTAGCACCTGACTGTCTCTTAGAGAACAGATACAGGAAACACAGATGAGAGAACATAACAGTACCAGTATCATTACCAGTGAGTCAATACAAGTGTTACAAAGCATCTTATATGGGGTTGGGCCACCTGAGGAGGATCAGACCAATGAGCCCTTTCTGTTTCCTGGCTTGTGGGCTCCCCCTGGTGGTTACTGTCAGGGCCAGCACCCACCTGTGGCATATTCATTAAGAAGGGTATACCATTTAATACATCTAAAGTGATGCCAATGGTATAATACACAAGCAATACTGACAAATACAGGCCAAACTGGGAAGATGCATAGTTTTGAAGGGGAATGAAGGGGATTATAATGTTCTCCCTATCATTCAGAAGGAAAAATGCTGCTAAAGTGAAAACAAGTTTTCTGTGAGGACCATGATAGAGCTAGTAAAATTCTAGTTCATCAGTTGAGACAGTCAGCTGCCAGGGGCATCATCACAGAGATAAATAAGGGCCCAGATTCAATCTATGGGAGAAATTACACAAGCAGTCAGGTCAGTGCAAAATGGGAAGCCTCCTGGGCCTTATAACTTTCCCATTTAATTTGAGACTTTTTCCCTTAAGTTAACCCTATTCTCAAGTCTCTCTATGATGAGATTTTTTAAATGAAATGTCTATCTCAAACATTTGCACAGGCTACCATTTCAGTGCTGTTGAAAGAAGACAAAACCCTTTAGTGAATTCGTACCGACCATTTCTTCTGCTTTGCTCTTCCTATACGGAAGTCATTTCTACCTGTGGCTATCAAACTCTGTAACTCCTCCCTCATCTGTGCAATACTCTGTACAAACTATACTGTCCATATGTGCAATATTTTACAGGTATAATCATGTGAACTACTTTATACCTGTAAAATATATATATTCCATATTCATTATCACTGCCACTTTAATGTAGAAGTAACATTTTGAATTATAAAGAGTACTGAGTACTGAGATTGTTTATTCTTATGATTTTTTTTTCTTCAACACAAATGGCTGCAACTGTAACTGAAATTTCCCTCTGGGATTAATAAAGCAATTCTGATTTTGATTCTGAAGATTCTGATGAAAATCCTATCAAAGTTCCTAGAGGCTGTGATTACAAATATGATCAACCCAGACAATCTTATTATAATATGTAAGAGATTATTTAATTTTTTGTACTTCAGCTTGAGGTGATTGTATCTAGAGATGCCAAAAGGGCCTTGGCAGTGTCGGATTATTTATTTATGGTAAACATGTGTGGAAAATGTTATCAGGTGCAATATTTGCTCCTCGATTCAAATTACTAATTAATTAATTATTAATTATTTGTAACAATTATTTGCACTAATAATATGACAAGTTGTTTTTTCCTCGATATAAAGAGATGCGATAAGGTTGCAGCTTTTGTAAATTTCTATTCAATTCAGCAATCAAACCTTTTGCTGTTGCTTCGCAGTCTCATGAAGGGTCTGTGGTGTGCAGAGGGGTCTGTTTATTTAGTTTTCTGTTCATTTTTCCTTTCTTTCCATCTTCCTGTACCCTGTACTGGGTTCAGTGGCTGTGTGGATGAGAGCATTCCTGTGCTTTTCTGTGTAATCATAAATCTGCAAACATGTATTTTACATGAAAAATGAAAAGAAAAAGAAACATTCAGGCACCATATTTCAGATTTTACATTAGAAGAAACACCAGCTCTGAGATTCTCTCTGAGATTTAATATTTTGTAAATGAAACAAGATGTGCAATTGTTGAATAGATCATTCTAAGTAAATATGTAATTAAAAGTCACTGATCGTTATTCTTTAAAACTGTACAGATCGTTATTCTTTAAAACTGTACAGTCCAGTACAGATTTTCACAACCCCAAATGAAGCAGAAACAGCAAGTAAGAAGGAGTGGTGATTTGAGCACAGCTGATTATCTTTCTGTTAGGGGTAAAAGCAAGTGCACTGGTGCTTCGTGTGCATGTAAAGGGCACACTCTTATAATATTGCATTAAATACACCCTAATTCATTTTTAGGGCAAATAAGCCAGTAAAAGGCAAGCAATAAGCAGATTACACTCACTCATTATGGAAGATCAATGGGAGTGAAAACAAACGGAGGGGAGGAAACCCAGGGAAAGGAGAAATCCATGAAAAGCAGAGTTAAAGGTGACTGTCTATTCATACGTAGTTGAAGAACTACCTAGTAATTAAAATCCAGGTTTGAAAAACTGACATTTACAGATTACACATACAATACATATACAGTAATTGAACTGAATTACCTACCATTTTAGTGCAAGGCTTACTTTGTGTATTTTGTATTATTACTATGATTATCATTATTACACATATGCTAATGGTGTAGCTTCATCTAATCTATCACTTTCATTATCAAAAGACTCCCAATTTCTTTCTTTATTTTATTTTTTAGTGCAGTGTTGTAGTGCATATTTTTGTATTTTATGTGTTTGAGTATTTTTTTTCATGTGTTTTTGAAGAAAAAAAAACTATGCATGGTGATAGTTATGATTTTGCTGGCTCTATAGGTAATAGTTCATTTCTTAGCTGCCGTGTTTCTCCATAGATGTTTAGAGTGGCTCATTATCAGGCTGTGCAAGGTTTGAGGGTATGATGGTAGGCCAGTCTTGGTTGCTGTAAGAGCTCATCCTTTTGGGTTTGGCTCCAAGTGTGAGCAGTAGTGAGCAGTAGTCGGATTTTGGTGTGGAGGCAAGACTGCAGAGGGATGGAAGGTTGGTTATGTATCAGCTTCAGGTTGCAGATGGCGTTTCTGGAGGGAATCAAAGTTCAACAAGGTTACAACTCTAAGTGTTCCAGAAGCTACTGGACTCCTTGTGCTGACATTACTTGACCTGCTTGGATTTGTGAGCACGTAGCACAAATACTTACTCATTTGCAGACAGCATGTTTTCCCTCAAAGAATGAAATCTTCTGCTGACAGGTTATGTGTGAAGGTCAACTCATTCCTTTATCCAGGAATTAACATTCATAATCTGCAGTCCATAGTATAAATAGACAAAGGATGACTCTCAGCAAAAGGTCATTCATTGTTGCGGTCTGCCTCCAGAATGTCCTCTATTTCCAACTAAATGTCACCATGCTAAGTGGAACTCATTTGCTTTTGAATAATTTTCTCTAAGGCAATATTCTTACAATATTCTCTTTTTATTCAATCATTTTGTCAAAAGTGACCTGTGTAGCACTCTGATGATATCATTAACCTCTGTGAATGAATCATATCATGCACTCTGATGATATCGTTAACCTCTGTGAATGAATCATATCATGCACTC
>JAOXYF010000007.1:8639631-8658395 GCA_028565775.1 Sternarchorhynchus goeldii | reverse complement strand
ATATGAGATCAGTTTCTGGTTCAGATATGATGTGGACTTGAGCAGTACTGATCCCAATAGCATGCTCTAATGTAGGTGCCAGACCACAGGCCTAGCAGGACATTCTGAAACTTCAGATACCAGCATGTTAGAGGCACCTTACAGGCTGTTAAATGACTAACATATCTGGCCGACAGCACCGGACTGTCTGCTCTCTGTGTGGGAGTTGTGGTGATAGTAACATGATAACATGACTTACACAGTCCCTATCTCAGCTCCAACTTTGACTCTTTCCCCTCTCCTCTCGGGCTGAAGCAGATAGAGAGGTATTTACAGAGTGCTCTCCATATACTAATTTTATAGTTACTACAACCTGACTAGGGCTATATGCACATAACTAGATAGTCAAGAAAATATGAACAGCTCTGAGAGTACTGTGGTACATTTGAATGTCTGCCACTTGACAGTATTATTTTGCTATTTAGATCAGTAACATGTTACTTGGCTTATGTTGTTTTTTTATAGAACATAGGTTACAATATTGGTTTTGGACATGATTACTAGGTCTTTATTTGTAAACCATTTTACAATCATTGCAGCTGTCCAAGAAATTCACTCTTCACTCTGTTAGAACAGTAAAAGTGAAGTGGAAAAACAATGACCTGTTTAAGAAAATGCCATTATTCTAGAAACCAATACACTCTCATGAATAAGAACACGTGAAAATCAGTACTGTTCCACATAAACACCTACACTGTTTTGGTATGCTGATATTAAATGAGCTCATTAGTGTGGTCCACATTATTCACTCTAAAAAGAGAGAGAAAATCATTGGCTGCCTATGAGACAACAGTTCGGATTTGACAAAATTCTTTCAACTTGCTCTACTTTACTACCTTACTGTAGGCAGTTGTGAGCTGATAGCAGTCATGTTGCTATGGAAACAGCCTGGACTGATAGGAAGGGGGAAGGTTTATCACCAAATGGAGCTGAAAATATCTGGCAACCCATACAATTCTTTAAAATATAACATGGCTTTTTTCCTTTTGACAGAAATATGAAGTTGTTCTACAAGATATGGCCCCAGTTATGCCATGCAGACTTCCAGTACTTCCATAGACTTTCTTCTAGAAAGCGATCCCACCTAATATGTAATTTTAGCATATTTTTTATTAAATTTGGAGCATTTGTCATGTCTATTTGTCATCACTTCTTTACCTTGAGCTCAGCATAACCTTAACAGAAAGTCCATGTGGCATTAAAAAATTGCTTAAATGGTCTGTTGTTTTTCTTCCTAAATCTGCATTTCAATGCTGGTTTGCCTGATACTGACTACAGTACGCTTGTTCACATATTGAACATGGCCTGCTGGCCTGTTATTAAGAATGAAAATATACAAAATCGCTTTCTACAACTATGATCAGAGCTTACACAGCTGCTCCACATTTCCATTCCACTTTGAATGGCCACCTGACCCAGTACCTTCTTCTTTGACCTGACTCCTACCTCTCTCTTTCCCCCTGGGTAAACGGCCCTGTTGGTCATTTCAGTTTAGATGGACCAAAATGAATGAGGTGGGTTTTCACCAAGGTGATAACAAAGATCTCTCACATTCCTCTATCCTTTCAGTAAGATACTGATTGGAAACAATGGAAGAAAGGATAGCATTTCCCAGTATGTTTAACTTGAAATATGTAAGAAAGTAAATCCAGAAAAAATCATATGTATATTTGATAGTCCATAATGATACAAATTGATTGATATTCATGGAATAATGGATAATATATCTGAACTATGGGATTGGAAGAGAGACAGGTGATCTGTCTGTTTTGATACCACCTTGCTATGCTGTACCATGCAGAGAGTGATATCACAGAGAGTGACAATGCTGTTATGAACTGAATATGAAACTGGTCTAACTTAGATGGACCAAATTATATGTTTCATCATTTTGAGGAAATCAAAACTTCATCCATGTTGTGATTCGAGCTGTTATATATATTTTTTATCCATTATTGGAATCATAGATCATGTCACTGCCTGTGTAACCCGTCATTTTCTCAGCTCAGATCCCACAGGTTCCACTCCTGTTAGTGACTCCGTTTCATGTCAGATGGGAAACTACAGGTTTTTCTTTTCCCCCTCAACCAAACACCTCCACTGTTCAGGCTATTTCAGGACTAATTGATGTCTGAGTCTCCAGTATGGAGACACACCAGAATAGATTTTTTTTCATCCTCTACTTTGTCATGTCCAAGACTTGAAAAAAATTCTGCACTTTCTGTCAGAGCACAATAAGTCTTAGGACCACCCAGAAAGTTTTTGTAATTTCTAGACTGTATGAATAATAATCATTCAATGTAATTGTAATTTGGAATTTCTAGACTGCATGAACAATAATCATTCAGTGCCTGCTTAATAGATAAAACGTATTTATTACAGACACACCTATATCTACAGCCCTTTGCCTTGCCCAGTTTGTGTTAGCCAAACCTAAATGAATGTTTGGTTTTTGACCGCGGGGCACCTGATGGCTGGATTTTCCTGAAAATCAAACAGCTCTTCGTCTGTTCACATTTTCACTGATGCATATAAAGCTGCTGTGCCTGAAAGACAACAGTGCTGTTCCTGATGTACTCACACTAACGCAAACTGCCATGTCAGTCTCCCTGCTGTGTCAAGAATAGTCCACCACCCAAATAATATCCAGTGCATCACTGGACTTGTGATCAGAAACTGACAACAAATGGAACAAAGAGGGATGTGGAAATTGTGCATGACAACATATAGGCCACATATAGGAATTTTGAAGGCATTACAAGAGAGGAGTCATGGAAGAGACCTGCTTCAAAAATACATTAAATAATAACTAATGATTTAATCTAATGATTGCTACTAACCATTTTGGTAGGCATTTTTTTTAAGACTTCTTAATGTTTTTAGCATACACAATTTACCTTTAAAGTCATTACAGACATGTTTGCCATTAGTCAAAGGAAACAATTTAATTCTACTGTATTCCTTAATTTTTTCCTTTAATAAGTTCTAGATAGCCTTCAAAAGGTGGAGCCACTGAAACATATATTTTATATGTTTTATATATTTACATATATTTTATATAAATATCTTCACTGATATTTACCAAGGCGTTCTGCAAATCACCTTAGCATCACTGATATTTACGTTCTGCAAACAGCAGCTGCAGTTTTGACAGCAGATCAACAAATGAAATGGAAATGGTTCCCTACATTCCCCATTTCCACCACGAGGAAACATAAATAATTACAATTTCATTACAAGAATGAAATGAAATAAAACATTCTTTCTGATTCCTCCTTGATAGTTTGGGAATGGTGCTATAGCTGAGTGTGAGTGAGTACAATGTTAGTAGCTGCAGATCAGTGGCAACCTGTGGCCCTCGTAGTAGTCTGGCACAGACTAGCCACTCCCACTGTACCTCTCAACCAGATCAGAGAGGCAGCGAGTAGAGGCACGGCCACCCGATTACCAAAGAAACAAAGTGCGCTCAAAATAACAGTAAGCGAGTGAATAATTTCCCTGGTCCCTGTGACGTCAGACTAGCCATGGCAACTAGACTGCTCTGATGACACAGCCCACTGTCTTCAAACATTTCTTTTATTAACATCAAAGAGCCAGTCTTTCCAGGCTCTAATTATGCATTGCACAAAATCAGCCATCAGTGAGACACAGATGTGGATGTGGATTATATTCATAAACACGGGCACACTTTCACAAGAATACACAAAAACGCATAAATTATACAAGAAGTCATAACATATGTTGCAGCATGTAGCATCTAAAAATATGACAGAGCATTAATTGGGGTTAACTGAATTAGTTGTGTTTTTTTGTTGTTGTTTGTTTGTTTAATTCTTAGAATTTATTGTTCTTTCCTCCTATGCATTTCTTTTTATGAGTGTGTGGTGTATTCTTTGAGTTATATAAGACAAATCAAATCTAATAAGTGTGTGCCTTTCCAGTGCCTCACTTAATTTTCCAATGGTGCACCTGGGCATTGTTTGCTTTCACCACCCTCCCCCCCTCATACATACACTCCAAGATATGTACATACAAACACACACACACACATACACACACACACACACACATCCTCAGTGTTACACAGGCTATATGAAAATGAGATTCAAATACTGACAAGGACACATGACCAAACAATTTTTTTGTTGTACTAAATAGACGTTAGCAAATACCCGTCACACTGCTTAATTCTAAACAAGGAATGAATGAATGTAAAATGTGTGAAGTCATATGAATCCAGTTTTATTATTGTCGTGTAGAATTGTGAAAACCATGCAGCAATGACAAATCTTCCCCTCCTAACGCAGAAGAAATAAAGTGAATGCAAACAAGGTGTGATGACACTCTGGCCAAAGTAATTTTATCCACCAAATAAGTTCACTGAGCAACTAACTAGATAATGGTTAAAGAAGGTTAAACATTGAAATCTTTATTTGGTTGAAGATATAATGCAGTTCTTCAATATTCTGATATGGTGACAAGCAGATTTTAGAATGCTTAAAGTGAATCTTATATGTTGAAGATCTTCTGTTTTTTTTGTCTTTGTAATGTATGGTACAGGCATCCAGTAGTAATTAAGACTACATCAGATTGAAGGTATTCCAGTTGTGTAAACAAGGTTTATTTAACAAACCTGCTCCAGAACAAGTGAAAAGAAGAGAAAATATCCAAGTTCAGTAGTCTCCAAACTGAGTAATAAGCTTTTAAAGTGACTCTCAGTAGCCAGTAGTACTTAAGCAATCACTCCTAGTTAGGCGCAGTAAGACAGTCTTCTGGCTGCAAAGCCGCACAAAAAACACATTTATCTGAGCAGAGAGGTAACATTCACACCTGCTCTTGCTGCATTTACTCAGGTGTTTTATAGTAATAGTCTTGCTCCACTGGGGTGTAGAATGGTCCACTGCAGATTTCAGGGTTAAAAGCAGACAAACAGTTTAAAAGATCTTTCAACACATGTATTGAGTAAATACACAAGACAAGAACACATGAGCAACATGAGCATTTTCACTGCTAAGTATATACTTTTCATAGGGATAAATATGCACATACAGTTCGCATCGTGACACCACACAGTTTTTAGGTGTCTTATATAGTCTTGGTGATGGAACTGATCACCTAATTACAGGCAGCTATGGTATTATCATACGGATAATTTATTACAACTGGTCAACAGTTATGGTTATTTTTTCTAAATCAATTAATTTACATCATCACATGCATCCCCTTCCCCCATCACACACACACAAACACAAACACACACACATTGAGTTAAAATACCTTTGTAATGTGATGCAATTTGAGTTAAAGGTAAGATTCTGTTTGACCTGAAAGAATATAAACTGTTTTATATTCAAACCTCACATATTGATGAAGTACACTGACAATGTTAATTTAATTAGAAGATATATTTATATGATGTTACTCCACAGGAGTCAGCCTGAAGCCTGATGGTCATTAGATTAAGACTGAAACAAGTTATTAATTCTCTCATTTGGCTATCACACATTCTGCTGTATCATTTCATACCAAAAAGAAGAGGTCTTGTGTTGATTTGATCCTCTCCTCTTACTCGGTTTGATTGACAGGTCTTAGAGTACAAACAAGTGGGGTACCTTATATCATCTGCATTGTCATTAATATGCATAAGGCTACAGGAACCTCTGGAGTGAGCTCCCTCACCACTTAGAAACTTCAGTTATATGTATTTAAATTAACACAGTCTAATTTAGATGTAACACATGGGAGTTTCAAGGCGGTTGGATGCAAAGTGCTCTCCAGAATTAAACGCCCTTTGTAAGGGTAAGCCAAAAGGGGCTATGAAAAAGTTTCTGTTATTTAGCAGTTTTGATCTTACATCGACAGCATAGGAAGGAAATATTCAGTGTAAAGAATCTTACATTTACATTTAAAGAGAAGGTCTTCAAATATTTATTTTCCATATTATAAAAAAAAACCCCAGCAACTAGCAGGTTCACCAGGAATCATTCACCAGGAATCGTTCACCAGGAATCGATTCTTCATAGACATGGAACCAAAATGACTTAGAAAAGGTATAATAACATACCAACCCCCGATGGTGTGGTGAGTGAGACACAATACACACCACCTAAGGGAGGTGTGGTAAGAACATCAAAACATAGAACATGTGGAAGTGAAACCCTAAACATTTACAAACAGCACGTGCAAACCCACTGCTATATGATGGAGCTCCCTGGTGGGGGACGTCATCACGCAAAATTCATTTATTGGAGTTTACTACAATGAGATAAGCATTTTGACTTGAGCCAAGCTCTGTAGTCAAAAGACACAAACGTTGAACTCTTATGTTTTGCAACCAACATGTTGCAACCAACAGTGCAGGCGCAAGCAGAAAAGAACCTAGTTCTCATGGATCTGTCATTCTGAGGATACATGAAAACCTTAACAGTGGATTTAGTCACATTACTATAATATGGAACCATAACTACAGAACATTACTATTTAGTCACATTACTATAACATGGAACCAGAATTACAGCACATTACTATAACATGGAACCAGAATTACAGCACATTACTATAACATGGAACCATAACTACAGCACATTGCTAACAGTACATTAATATTTAGTTACATTTATATAACACACCTGCTGACATCAAAACATAGCCAAACACAGTTAGTGTATGCTAATAAAATTAAATACATGTCAATCAGATGACATTGTTCAGTTTTGTTGGTTACATTCAGACACTGTTTGACAGAATCACTCAAGGAAGGAAAATATACATACAAAAGCACAACATTGCCTGATTCCCAACTTAAACAGTTATTACCTGGAAAGAGTTGAGCCCCATCAGACTAATCACTGTGAAATAGTGACCTGAATGATCATATTCATAGGAGAATTTACTCCGTCTATTACTCTTCAACAAGAATCTAGTTGAGGGGCTATTCTGGAAAGCACGACGTTGGCACGGCCAGAATACCAGGTGGATTACATTTAACTTGAGCAGACAAAACAAACTTTTCCTCCCTGATTTGTAGCTAAAGTGTTACTAGTGTTACTCCTTAGCAGCTTGTGGTGATGCCAGTACAAATGGTAATATAATACCATTTTCATATTTGAACTCGGTCAGATAGTCATAAAGCTCATCCTGAACATTTTTTCTCTCCAAAATAATATGGTACAAATCCCTTCCATGGGCAAAGTGGGCAGTAAATTTCAAATCAATGTCAGTTCTCTTATTTAAACTGAGAAAGGGGTAGACTGGTTGGAGGAATGGTAGGGGAAATGGAATGAGGTCTCCAGAGCTCTGAGATCATGACCAGCTCGGCACCATGTGGTGCTTCTGTATCCCTACAAACACTGACTCTGAAATGTAAAGTGTGAGCAACGACTCTTCTCAAAAGGAAACACACACTTTCAACTGCAGGTTTTCAGGACACATTGAGAACATGCAAATCTAGCCATTATTAGGAATCTTTTAATGTCAGTTTAAAAATATAATGTTAGTAAACATTTAAATAGGTTTGATGTGTTGCTGCATGTACAAGCAGTTATAATTTGTGTGACCTTTTCATAGGGATCTATATATAGTTCTGGTAAAGGAAACATTACAAGCACTTTATTGATGTGTTTTCAAAAATGCAATACTAAAATATAACCTCTGTAGAATTTGCCATCAAATGTGATGTCTTTCCAGGTCATCTCTGATGTGACACAATGAAACATCTCTGTATAGAAATACAGAAATAATCAATCATATGTTTTGCATTTTTCCATACTGATTTGAGACCTCCAAGGCTACTTCAGTTCTATTCCAAAATCGATCCTGCTGGTTTGGTTTCTGGTTCAGGGCTTCACATTAATCACATTAGACCCAGTTAATTGGAAATAGTTTTTTTGGAGAATAGTATTTGGAGTAATAAGCTATAGAATTATGCATTCTCTTGCTAACCCTAGCAAGATTTTAAGTTTAGTTCAGTAACTCGATCATTGAGCTTTAGACTCATATGTTGATCTCATCACATTTTTTCACTCTTAAGTTATAGTAAAATTAAATGAATGCCAACTATGACGTTTTAGAAATGCATACCTTAGCAGAAGTGCAGGTGTTTGATGTGTAGCAGATGTTATATGTTAAGACAGAAATGCACAAAGGCAAGAATAACAATCGCACACACAGAAGAGGGGGAGGGGAGTTGATCTTTTCGGTCTTTGTCTCCACTGTGTTTTTGATACCTGGTCATGAGTAAGGGACTTGGGTTATTTTAATATGATAACACAAGAAAAAGAGCACAATAGTTGTTACATCTACTGTTGGTTTTGAACATTATTAGAGGTCTACATTTCACACAAGCATTATTATAGATAAACTCTCACTCTCTCTGTCTCTCTCTCAGACACACACAGATACACATACACACATCTCCATAAACAGAAAAAGATCAGAACATCTTTACTAGGTTCTCTTGTTTAATAATCCTGAGTTTAAGATAATATATTTCTGGTCTATCATAGTCAGGAAAAGTCCTCCAGCTCAGCATAAAACGCAGATCAGATGTAAACATATTTAGGATTACATCCTAAATATCCTTCATAACTCTATTGTTTGATAGAATTGCTCACCTCTTCACTGAACACATGCAGACCAGCACACTGAGTCACTGTGTAAGAAGAGAGAGCATGCAACACTAAACCATACAGACTGTTAATCTGAGAATACAACCATTACACCCAATTCTACCGTCTGAAAATTCTCAGTGTACTTAATGACCACAAAACCTCTGATATCTAAAAAGCAACATTTCAAATGAGCCTCTTGTAACTTATCAGTGCAGTTGTAGACACATGATTTCTGTCTTTGTGTTCATTCCTCCCCACTGTGAAGTGAAATCCCTCCATGGCTTGTTCTCTTTCTTCAGTGGCAAAGCCATTAGGTGAGAGTGTTCCTAGACAAGGCTCAAACTTCAATATTTCATGAGCTATAAGAGAATGTGAGCAATGTGACCTAAATTTGTTTTGAGATGTGTGAGTGAGAGCAAGAGAATAGAGTCTTCTCTCCAACTGGGAATGTTTTTTTTTGAAAGAACTGCAGTGTTGCTTCAGCAATCTCTTTCCAAGAGATAAGTGCTAAGCATATCTTTTCAAAAGCCCAGTTTGTAAATATTTTCCTGCCACCACAATGTATCGTCTCACAGATAAGGCTTTTTATATCATATAAAATATGTTTACTGCAGTTAGTGTTTTTGTACTTTAATTATTAAGAGAAGGCTGTAAAAATACAAACTGGGGCAGTGAAATGATGTTCACCAACTAGTCGCAGAATCATCCCCACTTCCATCTTTATTCACTACTCCTGGTCAGTCCAATCGGCCACAGTATTTATGGTTAGGGTTACATGTCCCTACACAAAGCACGGTCCCATATCTATAAACAGAGGCAGTGTTGTTTGGGGACTGGGGGAGGGCTGTCATCCCTCCGGCCAGAACATCTTGTACAGCCCAGTAATTGTTGCTGAGTTTAAAACATAAATGGCAAATGAATTAAGTGCACAAAAATGGAATGTAGGAATTAATAGCCCTGTCACCTTTTAGTGTCCACTGAAAAATGAAATCAAGTTTAATGGTGCATGGGTCATATGTAAATGATGGTTCATTCACTAGACTGCTAAAGCATTTAATCTGTATACCATTAAGACACAATCAACAAGGAGTGTACAAAATGTGTATGGACAAAGGATAAACTACAGTAGTTGATGCAGGTGGTGATGGAAGTTCTCATTAACTGCAAGGAAAACTACAATTAAACAGGGACAGTCCCACTTGGTGACTTGGAGATCACTTCACTGATAATGTGCCTACTGGCGGTCATAGTGACAGTAGCTCTGTTGTAAAAATCATGCCTTGATTTTAGCAATTAATTAATGCTGGCTTGAGCCAACCGTATATCTATCCAGATCTGGCTGGGACTGAGTCCATGACTGTTATAGACATATGTTGAAAATTTTTTTTTTGAATATTTTTCTTTTTACTGTTTTGTCACGTGACATTATTGAACTCAGTTGACCTCAGTTCAGTTCCGATCTGATATCCACAAGAGAACATAAGGAAGGAAGATTGACTTCATCCCTTCCCATGCTGTCAGTTTAGAGTAGTGCTATCAGACTTGCTTTAGGTCATATTTAAGCTTCAGAACTGTGCAGTTGACTCCTCCAGACACATTCAGCTGTTCTATGAGGTCTGAGTGGCAGCTCAAAAACATGCGGTGGCTGGCCAAATGTGTCAGAGAGCTATCACCAGCTAGCTATTTTCAGTGGCCAGTTACCATTTGTGAATTATAGTTAGTCAAGTGTATTATACTCAGAATCACACATCAATGTGTTGCTCATCTGTTTTATTGAAACAGTAAAATATGAAAAAACAAACATATATTATGCTACTGGCAGAGTAAACTGATTAAGAATAAATAAAAAAACCTTTAGATACACATAGATTTTGCACTGAGGAGCTGGAAGACTCACACACACACACACACACACACACATACACACACACACACACACACACACATGGTGGAGTCAAGCTCTTCTTTCATTCAGCACACCTCCCCCTCCCTCCCTGTCACCCTTCTTTTCTTTCTCACACACACATTCTCTCTCTCTCTCTCTCTCTCTCTCTCTCTCTCTCGCTCTCTCTCTCTCTCTCTCCACTGTCTCTGGTGTGCTCAGTATTAGCTTTATGTGTTCCTCTCTCACCCCCCTCTCACTCACACACTCCACTCAGAGCACTTGGATACAGCTCTGAGGACTTGGCAGACTGTTCTCTCCCCTCCCTGCCTCCCTAAAGAAGGTCTCATATTAACCTGTTCTCCAGGAGAATCCTCTGTCTCCACTCTTAACGGCATGCCACGACGCTGGACCTGAGACGGAGGAGCAAAGAGGAATAACTGACAGGGACGAACAGAGGAAGGAGAGCAGGAGAGACAGGAAGAGGGATTCCCCTGTGTCTGGAGTAAACCGAAGAGACGGCGGTAAGCACAGTCTGCTGCTTTTAATAAAACAAAGAGACATCTGAAGACAAAGTATACAACCTGGTATAATCCAGGCTGAAGTGTATATATTATCAGCATTAGAGAAGAGAGCATAGTAGTGTAGAGTACTGTATTGAGCACATGGGCATGAGCGAAATTTGTAAATTTTGTGTTAGACCAGTTTATCATGCAGACATCAGAGAGGTCAAAAGCTGAACTCCAACATGTCTATTTAGTTTCCTCTTACTCTTTTTTTACCCAAAATAATCCTTCAAATTAATCCTACTCTCCTCATTCTTTCGCTGTCACAGATAAAGTCTCTCTCTCTCTCTCTCTCTCTCTCTCTCTCTCTCTCTCTCTCTCCCTGTGTGTCTCCCCACAGTATTTTCTTTTCAGTTTCATACATTGAATCAAATAGTTTTCTGTAAGTCTGTCTTCAAAAAGGTGTGATGTGTGTGTGCTTCTGTGCCCCCCCCCAATCAATCTCTGGTGCGCTGTGCTTGTGTGCTGTTCCGCTTTCCTTGAGCTGCACTAATTAGGCTGGATTGGCACACAGAGCTGTGGTGGTAACTTAGAAACAGGCATGTTAGAGAGCTCATTGGAGCACACATACATGTACACAGACAGCAACATACACACAAAAACACAGCAGAGCTGCATGTATAATCCTATCATTCATGCACTAGCAGGCTGTTATAGCAGAACACACATGCATTCTTATTTTGGTTTCTGTAAGAAATCCCTTCATGAGTTGTGTGTATCTGGGAAGGAGAAATATACATAAACTGATATCGAGGAGTTAAGAAAGATTCCAAATTTATGCAGAGAATACATTTTGTTTTAAAACAATTAACACGTCCTTTGATGATAAACATTACTGCAATACACGTAAATCAGAAGTCTAATATTTTCAATTTGCCACATTCTGAAATTAACATGATGAATGACTTACATTATTACCTAGTGTATTTACTGTCAACAATGAATAGCACAGTACAAACACATTTCCCCTGTTTTACATAAAGAAAAAAATTAAGTAGTCATAAAAAAAAGTAGTTAAGGATTTAGACAAGTAAAGACTTTAGTAAAGGCTTAATATATTTTAAATTGAAATAAAAGGCTTAAATATATCATGAGACATGTTTTATTTTTCCTTCAAAGATTATTCTGTACGTAACTGTGTTTTTTTTCTGAAATGAATGTGACGAGCAGTTAAGTTTTCATTTAGCTCCAGCTAGGGCGCTACCTAATAAATGACTCAGCATTTTTCTTGTTAATTAATCTCAAAATAACACCACAGGGACATCTTAGTTTTAACAACAACAACAATCCCATTTACATTCAGTGGAAATGTTTTCGTACCTTTTTAAAAGGGTGAATGCGGAATAGAATGTGGAATAGAATATTGTTAGATGTGAAAGTACCGCTAGTCACTTCAGCTCAACAAAACAAACAATGCACTATAATTACCCGGTTACAATAATGGTGGACACAGCAAAACACTTTAAATATTAAAGCTGACATGATTCTGTTTTTTTCACCAAACATCCAAATATTTAATTATTTTCAACTAGGCGCATCATGCACAATAAAGTTATTATTTTAATTTTTTATGTTACATGATGATGATGATGATGATGATGATGATAGGACAAAGGTAGATATTTGGAGGAAGAAAGGGTGAAGCAAGCACATCAAGGGTATGGACATCTAATTAGGACTGGCAGGAAGCTTTCAGTTCTGTGTGGGTGAGTCACTGACCTCTAATGAAGGGGTGTACAGTAACAGTATGTGAATCTGAATCCAGTAATGTCCAGCCACAGAAAGTGATAGAGTGCAATATATATATATAAATAAAGGTGTAGAGTTAGTCAAAAGTGCAGTAAAGTACACAATGTTTCAAGAGAAACAGAGAGAGGTCTTCCTAAAAGAAATCCGATGCACAGCCGATGAAGGCCCTCTGTAGTGAAGTGCACACGGTTTCCAAAGAAACAGGATGTTTTGGACAGAGGTCCTTCTGCTTCTTTCTTCTAAAAATTCAGAAGCACTTTGCTTGCACAACTGATGAAGGACCTCAGTCTGAAATGTCCTGTTTCTTTGGAAACCGTGTGTACTTCACTACATTTTTAATTATCTCTACTGTCCTACTACAGTACACTGCAGTATATATATATTTGTGTGTGTGTGTGTGTGTGTTGCTAGCTTGAAGGAAAAAGACTGCCCAAGACTCCACACATCTTGTTCTCCAAGGCTGTGCTTTTCCTTCAGTTTTGGGTTCTCTACCGAAGCCTTGTGATCTTGAGGGTCCTGCGCAGGAACCTTGCTGCTCCTAATTCCTGACTGAGATCCAGGAATCTGCTGGTGCCACTCTCCCAGTTTGGGGGTCACAGCCCCTGGTGCTCCATTTACTACTGGAACCAATGTTGCCTTCACTTTCCACATCTTCTGTAGTTCTTCTTTCATCCCTTGGTATTTCTACAGCTTCTCATCTTCCTTGTTCCTGATGTTGCTGTCACTTGGGATCACAATGTCCATCACTACAATCCTCTTCTACTGTTTGTCCACCACACTATGTCCAGTTGGTTAGCCATTACCATTTTGTCAGCTTGGTCATTTTCCACTTTCAGAGAACAGATGAATGGATTTATTGGATTTATTGTTTCAGCATTGCTGTAATGACCGTATATAATTATTGTCTCCTCAATAGAACACAGCCAGACTACACAGAATTTGTGAGCTGTATAAAAAAACTGAAAAAAAAATCTGGGGAAAAAAAAAAACGATGCCAAGTATTTGTGTTACCTTTCTTTACGGCAGTAGCAGAAGCCTGGCTCTCTTAAAGTCTGGTATGTCTTAAAGTCTAACTCTCTTATAAGCCTGGTATAATATACCAGAAAATTATTTCAGAAAACATTCTTTCCCAAAGGATTCATGATGTGCTTGACTTTTACCTGTAGAAGCCATTTTGTTTTGAAATTTATGTTTTATTTTTAATGTGTTCATTTTTTCCTTCCTTTTCCTTCATTTTGTTCTTTCTATCTCAAGACAGGAACTGAGATATAATTATAAATATAATTATAAATATAATTATAAATATAAATGGTCATTATATCATTGTTAAAACATCAAATCTTATGGTGGCTTAAGATATTTTGCACAGTACTCTCTCTCTAGTAGTCCTAGCAGGCATAAACCACTCTGTGTGAAAAAAAAAAACAAAAAACATAACATTTTGATTATTCCACTTGAGCAACCAGTGTGGCCTGCCCTGGTGGGTGTGGCTGTGACAGAGTCCTCAAATATCCCTCTGCTTCTTTGATCCCAGATCTATCTGTGGCCACGTTACACTTGACACCCACTTTATTAAAAACACCTTTTCTAATTACGGCCTCTCCTGTAGCTCTTCAGCAATGTCAGGTTCTGCTAACAGGACTTGCTGCTGGCTGGATGTTTCAGGGCAGCAAACTGGTCACAACCCAGCAGACACTCTGACATATGTAAAAACAATTCTTCTAGTAACACTGCTGTGACTGATAAACTCCTACCAGCACAATGGTTCACCACCCAAATAATATCCACAGTAATATGATGCACAAAGAGGAAACAATCAGTATTAAGTGGAATTGATTGTGGACAAACTACATTGCCACAGACTGACTTCAGTCTGAATATGTAGCACATATACCTAACAAAGTAGGTGTATGTGCAAGCTGTGTTTCTAATAAAGTGCCACTGAGACATTAATAAATTCTTCTTTAATTGCCCTTCTTTTGGAACTCTGTGCACCAAATTTAACAATGCTTGTCCGAGTATGACAGCGGTCGGGAGGGGGGGCTAGTCTCTACCCTACAAGCCTCAGGCAGCACTGATAAGCACCATTATAAAGCACCAAACCAAGTGGGTGGAAGCCACTCATCAGCTGGATCAATGCTCCTACGGATTTGACATTGATCAAGGGAGAATTGCGCCTCTTTTGCCAAAGGTACACTAACCACCACCTGACATTAACTGACCAAGTAAAGGGGTTAGGGCTTCACGCTTTCCTTCATCACACCCACAGCCCAGAGGAGCCACAGTTCTTCCTGTGATCCCATTAGTTAGGGTGATCCATATATTATTAATGACACACAGCAACCCCTAATTACCAGACACTGCATATGCATTACAAGAAACTGTTTAGATCATCCTAAATTATGCACAATATGTTGCTTTTCTGTGGAGGATGGTCAAGTGCTGTTCAGGATTTTGCATGAGTTAATAGAATGTGCCCTGTTGATGGTCCTGTTGATGGTCCTGTTGATGGTCCTGTTGATGGTCCTGTTGATGGTCCTGTTGTAGCTCATACATGAGATAATGGTGGTTCTTGATGGCACTTGTCCTGCTCAAGAATAAACATAGAACATAAGGCATGAGGCATAAAGTTTTACATTTTATTGTTACTTTTCAAACTATTTTAATTAAATGTCAGACACGTTGGGTCTTTGTAATTAAAAAAATAAAGTTAGAAATATCTTTTGTAAAATTAGTTGTTGTTCTGAAAGGTGGTTAAGAGTCTTATTTATCCTATATGGGTAACAGACTGATATTCATTGTTTTACTTGCATCCACTTATCTCTTCATTTCCTCCTAAAAGCAGCACTGATGTAATAAGACTGCATTACTGTAATTCCCCACCAACCACTCACTGAAGACGTTCTGATAGCTTTCTGGTGTCTAATTGTTTCCTGTCTAATGGACAGCAACATGATCACTATGTTTTATCCCAGATCAGTTTAACTGTGAATCAGGAAGGCAGCCTGATCCTAAGGATAAGATCAAGACTCCTAGACTGATCTCTCATCAGTTTAACAGGAAAAAAGAACCATGTATAGCAAAGACATTATGACTGCCACACCAATTTCCAGTCATTCTATCCACAGAAGTATATTTGGCAAAATGGTAGCATGTCTTTTGTAAGCATTTATCACTGCTACTTTTGGGTAGTTATGATCTAATTTGGTGGAACGGATGAAGAGAATTTTTGTGTTTCTAGAACATCAAATGTCAAAATTCTTATTCATGACATGACGTGGGATTATATTGTGTTGTCACAAACATGGAGACGAATTATAAGGACATTGTTTTGACTGTATTAAATTAAATGCGTAAACATATAGATTAGTACCTTTCTTCTTTCTTTCTATGGAAATAGAATGCAGCTGTGAAATTACTGTAATAACAGGCAAAACATATTTCAGACAACCATACATAGGTCCAGTTTTCAGACAAAGCAATTGTTTTCTTAAATGTGCGGCTTTCAAGTGAATAATCCCAGTTGTGCACCTGGAGAATATGTACAATGCACACATAAATGTATCATAGTATATAAAAACACACTGTTATATGTACAATGCACACATAAATGTATCATAGTATATAAAATGAGATATGATGGTTATGATAGTTTTGAGTTTTGACAGCTGTAATATATGGTAAATAACACATCTATTTATTTGTTTTAAAGTGATGTCTGGAAAAGTGTTGGAGTAAAAACATTCTCTTCTGTAGTGCTTCTGTTGTACCCTTGCCATGTTTCATTTAACGGAGCATCTGGTTTTGCCCAGACACCTTTTTGTGTAGCATTGCCAAGATGGTATGTAAACTCTTTGGGTCGTTTCCCTTTATCCAAGTTATTTAGATCCGTGAACAAAAACACAATCCATACAACACTATTAGAATAGAAAGACAAAGCATGTTGTATTGGTGGCTTTTAGGAGATTATGTTCCTTGCGTACATATGAAATCACTGTTGAATGTTTTGCAATGTCATTGTCTGCAGATCAAAAGAAATAAATCTGTTCATTGCCCTTAAAAACTTTATCAATGTAAAATAATCAACGAATTCCTGGTGATTTTCAGTTTGCATAACCCTTGCCCTGGTAGGAATCCTTTGGTGCACTGAATTTAGCTTTGGGTAGCACGTTTGCCTCTCAGCGCTGAGTCTTGGGTTCAGGTCCCCATCTGGGTGGAGTTTCCATGTTCTCCCCGTGTCTGTGTGGGTTAATCCAGGTACTTCCTGTTTCTTCCCACGGTCCAAAAGCATGGAGGTCAGGTGAATTGGTTACTCTAATTTGTCCTGGTGTGTGTGTGTGTGTGTCTGTGTGTGCCCAGTGATGGATTGGTGCCCCGTCCTGGGTGTATGTGTCTGATGTGTTCTCCTGTATGGGCATGGGGGACCTCCCTGTGACCCTGAGTTGGATTAAGAGGTTTGGATAATGAATGATGATGATGAACTTAGCTTAATGTGCTCTGAGGCAATATGTTCACATTCTCCTTCTCTTCTCCTGATTGGAAAATGAATTCCGCTGGTTTAATGACATGCTGAAACAACAAGTGAGTCTTTAGAGTGGTGTCAGGTGTAGACATGATAACCCCTGAGACTCTATGCATGCTTGTACTAATTTAATCAAATTACTGTAAGTATCTTTATGAGCAGATGAATAAGAATATGTGAATCTTCAGTGTTTACAGTTGTGTTCTCCTAAGAACCCCTAAGCTTTTTCATGTACAATCTGTGTGAGGTTAGGTTTTGATAACAGACCTTCTGGTATCTTTGCCCAACACAATCCTCTGTGCAATTTCTAGGTTAAGATTTAAATTAAATGCAATGTTGATATAGTTGTTTCCCCAAACTCTTTTCCAAAGCTCACTTTTGGTAAAACAGTAGCCAACATGACTGTCTCAGTGAAAGTGTACAAGTAAATGTGTTTGTGGGGCACAGGACAAGATCGTATTTAGTTAGATGTGTCAGACAAAGTGGTACCAGCATGTTGCTTCTTTCTACTGGTATGTATCGACATAAAAGGTTATTGTACCAAAGCAGATTTCTGCTACCTCACTGCTGGCTTGTTTAAAAATACTGTTCTTTTACTGCAACAGTTCTAATTGCTGCAAGTTTGAGACAGCAGGATGAATTTTTAACTTTTCATAAAATGATGCTGAACAAAATTAACAATAGGATTTGATTTAATTGTAGCACAGCTAAAATATACCCCTGATTTTATGCATATTTGGAGGGGAAAATTCTGGGAAGAAATACATGCAACAGTGCTCTAATTTCAGCATTCAAAAGATGTAAAAGAGGACTTCTCTGATGTCCACAGTGCAATGAGGAGTTGGAACCATAAAATCTCAGCAATTCTGTGTGTTAAGATGAGTTCAACCACTTAAAAATGTTTTCCTCCGTACATTGTGTCCTACAAAATTACATTATGCTCTTTAAATCAAGTAAGTATTTTTTTGGAAAGTTTTTGCATTTCCAAACCTTGCTGTTGCACAAATACATGATGTAATGCAGGCACTCCAAATTTGTGAGATACAAGGATCTTGTTCTGGCAGGAACAAATTAAGCACTGACTAAGGTGGATTAACTATCACAAATTAAGACTAAGGTGGATTAACTATCACAAATTAAGACTAAGGTGGATTAACTATCACAAATTAAGCACTAAGGTGGATTAACTATCACAATTTAAGCACTAAGGTGGATTAACTATCACAAATTAAGACTAAGGTGGATTAACTATCACAATTTAAGCACTAAGGTGGATTAACTATCACAATTTAAGCACTAAGGTGGATTAACTATCACAAATTAAGCACTAAGGTGGATTAACTATCACAAATTAAGACTAAGGTGGATTAACTATCACAATTTAAGCACTAAGGTGG